>JADBJO010009339.1:15000-40000 GCA_016801955.1 Conus betulinus
CAGCTCAGCATTGAAGAATAAGCCATTACGGAACGGACACACTGTAGTAACAGACGGTACTTTGTGCAAGCAGTAGGCATGCCCAGGAGCCGCGCTTGAATCTGTTGCCAGCAGTTTTGCGCAAGGACAGTAGCAGTAGGGATCCCAATCCAGGTTTTACTGTGGGCCCCGTTAATGTCCAGAAGGGGCACAGGCTGGCGCGCGTATAATTTACTTCTGACACTTCTTTTTAAAGTAAAATGGAAAGCTTCTCGTTCTTTGTTGCAAAGTGAGACGACTGCAGGCGGAATCTAAACAAATCTTAAGTAAATGTTAGCGAACCGCCTAGAGAAACGTCGACAAACGAGTCACAAGACAAGACACAACGCGTTTTGACTTCTTAGGTCTCTTCAGGTGAGACACAGACAAATTAAATAACTAAAATTCACTTAGCTTCGATCGCTTCAGATCGCTTCGCTAAGTGAATTTTCGTTATTTTATTTTTTCTGCGTCTCGCCTGAAGAAGACCTAAGAGGTCGAAACGCGTTGTGCTGTGCCTTGTGACTCGTTTGTCCACGTTTCTCTGGGCGGTTCGCTAACATTTATTTCAGATTTCTCGTGCTTAATTTCAACATGTGTTGTATTGTTCTTTGTTTGCATGCCTTAGAAGGCAAGACCGATCCTGTCTTCCCTAAAATGCCAAAGAAAGGAAAGAGATGAGCGGTGGGAAAAATGCACTGAAACGAAGATCTGAAGAGGAATTTCTCATCTGCTGAAGAAACTTCCCGTCGTTTTAGTCTAAATACCATAAGCCACTTAGAGCAGACTCTATACTGACCAATGGGAACTAAACTTCAAATGGATGCAGGTCGTCTATTTAATGTCTGTTATCCGACTTACAACGCACTCATCGTAGCTTTGTTAACGAACAATCTGTCGCCCGGCGGCATATTGGGCCCGGGTGTTGCAAATTTTAATGGGATAGACCTATTGGGAAGACACCATGACTAAAGAGGAAATATGTGAGCGGGACAAGAAAAACACAGCGTCACAGCGAACTACTTTTGAAGGTGGAGTGTTTCTACGCCTGTGGCGGGGTAATAAAGAATCGCGGCCCCTGCAACTCCAGGGTATTGGGCCAATTCTCTTCTAATTTGGTGTGAGGGTTTATTGTACCAATTCCTTTTGTGATAGTCATTCTGGCAGGCACCTCTCACACACGTTTTCTTAGTCTAGAAAAAAAAAAACTAGAAATAAGCACAAATAAAAAAACACTCAGTCTGTTTTCACATTGAGATAGCATGAGAAATTGGCACCATGCCAGCGTAGAAGCTCTTCCAATAATCCTGTTAAATTCCACTAGCTCCACGCTATCCCAATGTGAATACAGGCCCACGTCAATAACAAAAAGGACGTGAAAAATACATTTAAACATGAAAGAAAAAAAAGACCAGCGTTCAAGAAAAGTCAAAATGAACATTGAACAAGTCCTAAAATAACCTCACGCATTAAAAAAAAAGGGGTTTTCGTAAAACCGCCTTCAAAGTCTTATGAAAAAAATGGTAAGTAGGGTTTTCAGTCTTCTGGAATAAAAAAAAAAAAAAATGATCATAGTGTGTGTGTGTGTGTGTGTGTGTGTGTGTGTGTGTGTGTGTGTGATGATAGTTGCTTATGGAAGAAGAGTTTACGTTTATAGGGTCGATTTATCCAAAGTATTGATTTATCGAAGAGCGATTATCTGTGATGTGATAGTGATGACGTTCAGAAAGAAAGAGACAGCGTTGACGTTCAGGAAGAAAGACACGGTGATGACTTTCAGGAAAAAAAAAAAAAGATATGGCGTTGAAGTTCGGGAAGAAAAGACAAAGTGATGATGTTCAGGAAGAAAGTGATAACAATCACGTTCGGAAGAGAAAGAGAAAGCGATGGATTTCAGGAAGAAATACACAGTGATGACTTTCAGGAAGAAAGGCAAAGCAATGATGTCAGGAAGAAAGAGATAGTGATGGGCTTCGGGAAGAAAGAGATAGTGATGGGGTGGTTCGGGAAGAAAGAGATAGTAATGAGGTTCAGGAAGAAAGACATGATGATGAAAGTCCACCTATTCTCTGGGCACTCGTCATTGTTAAGCGTTTGCAGATTGACCCAAGTTGGCGATTCACTCTTGACAACATCGTTCGTAGCATACCACGTTCTTGTTTGTACATCCGTCCGACACTCCTTCCTAATTTGCCTCAACCTCTTACTGTCCGGCGACTTTTTTTTTTTTTGGCAGCTGGACAAGGCAGTGGGCCGATTCTGAATATCAAGTCAATGACTCGAAATCCAAGATGGCTTAATGCTTGGATTTTCTTGCGGGCTCGGTCGCTTTGGATGGTATGGAGTGACAAAACGTCTGGTGGAGAACGCATGATGAACAAACGTCTGTTCGATTTGTTTCCGTGATTGTTTATTGGTCTATTGTTTGTTCCTCTGTTTCATCGGTTTATTGTTCGTATTTGTATGGCTTTTTTTTTCCCCTTTTGGATGGTTCTAGTTTTAATCATGACGTAAGTGCTCTTTGAAGAGCAAACAGTTAGTGTTAGGATGATTCTGGGTTCGGGTTTTCTGGCGGGCTGTGCTGTTTGGATGGCAGGAAGTGAGGAAGCAAACGGTGTTTAGGGTTAGAATGGTTCCAGGCTTGGGTTTTCTGGCGGGCGGTGTTGTTTGAATCGTTTGAAGTGACAAACGCGACGTGGAGACGACCATGAACAAACAAGTGTTCGATTGTTCGCTTAATTTGTGTGTTGTTTATCAGTTTTTAATGTTTTTTTCCTTTTGTTTTTGCTTCTACACACACTGTTTTTTCATCAATAGTTAGTTTTTTGCTTCTACACTTGTTTTCATCAATAAAGTAGTGTCCTTTGAAGAAGCATACAGTTACTGTTAAAGTGGATGATTGGTAGTTTGTTGGCTTTTGGACGGTTCTACACTTTTGTTGTTGTTGTTGTTGTTGTTGTTGATGTGCCATCTTCGTTTGGTTTATGATGCTTCTGAATATTGTGTATTGATTAACGTCCAGGAGATCACTGGTGCATGAAAATGGGAAAATCGGTAAATTGCCTTTCCCTAGGATACCTTTGGAATTGTTTGACTAAATCGATAGGGCCAAGATGTGATGGGAAGGGGAGGGAGGCAGGGAGGGTTGTAATGGGCAAAGGACATGTCTGCCACTCAGCATGGACGCCGCTCGGCGATGCTCTTTTTTCTCCGATGTTTTGTGCTCTTTAAGTTCTTGTGTGTGTGTGTGTGTGTGTGTGTGTGTGTGTGTGTTGTGTGTGTGTGTGTGGTGTGTGTGTGTGCGTGCGTGTGTGTGTGTGTGTGCGTGCGTGCGTGCGTGCGTGTGCGATGAGAGAGAGGGAGAGAGAGAGGGAGGGAGGAAGGGAGAGAGAGAGAGAGGGAGAGAGAGAGAGAGAGAGAGAGAGAGAGAGAGAGAGAGAGAGAGAGAGAGAGAGGAGGGTGGTGGGGATGGGGAGCAAGAATGTGAGATGTTTGTTGCCAAGGAACTGGGCAAGAAGTTTTGCAAGGTGCAACCTGTTGGTTTCTTCCTCTTCTCTGGAGGGTCCAAGATCAATGGGCTGACCATTCTGGCACCTTTTGAAAAGGGGAAGGTTTTTTTTTTTTTAGTCCTGCCAGTTGCAGCAATCAAATGTCAGCTCAAAGGAGCCGAGACGTTTGTAGATATAGCACCAGCTGCTTGAAGGATGACCATTTTTTAGTCAAAAGGGATACCGTTTTAAATTATGATCAGCTCTCTCTCTCCTCTCTCTCTCTCTCTCTCTCTCTCTCTCTCTCTCTCTCTCTCTCTCTCGCACCGCGCACCACACACACGCACAAGCACACGCACACACACACACACACACACACACACAAGAACTAAGAAGACCACAAAACATAGGAGAAACAAGAGCATCGCCTTACTTTCCTCCCGCCGTGCACTTTTTGATACAATCATCCTGTACCCTCTTATCTCTCACTCAGCGATTGGGCACCACGCTGTCTGAACCTCGTCTGCCTGAATTGTCCCCAGTCAGAAGTGGTTCATGTGAAACGTCAACATGACCAAAGCAAGCCTCACATCAGATTCGAAGATAAAAGTGCCTTTTCATATCACACTAAGCATGTAATGGTTTGATGTTGTTTATTAACATTTGGAGGGGGTGGTGAAGTTATGATAGCGACTGGTTTGCATTGTTTCAATGCTTCCAGCTGTTGCACGACAATGCCTATTAATGCGTTGCTACAACACGACGATGCCCCTTGTTTTTGTGTGTGGGTGTTTTTTTTTAAATTCATCTTTTACTGCCACTGTCTGACATGATAGACTCTACATGGCCTAGGCTTACACCCTTTTGATATTTGTGGCTATCTTCTTGTGGAAATTTTCTCATGAACCAGAAATATGAAATAAAAATAATATAATAATAATAATAATAATAATAATAATGAATACTTATATAGAGACCAAGCTCTAAGCGCTTTACAATCAACACATCGTTTACACAACGGGCTGCCTACCTGGGTAGTGCCGACTGAAGAGCTGCCAGCTGGCGCTTCATTCAGTCGTTCCCGTGTCATCCAGTCAGTAATCGTTCAAAATCGTAACTCGTTTTCCTTACTTCCTTCATTCATTCCATTTTTCACGCAGGGTGCATACTTTGTGCAACGTGTCATCCATACCAACGGCCAAACTGGCCTACTCTTTCGAATGTTGGTGATGGGATTTTACGTGTGTGCAAGATGTTATGCGTGCGTTCACACACGGAACCTCGGTTTATAGTCTCATTCGAAGGACTGTATTGGAAATAGAGTCAGAACCAATGTTACCTCCGAGGGAAAAAAAATCCCCCTGTACCGAACGCCCCGGCGGAGGTTCGAACCCACAACCCTGGATCACCAGATTACGAGTCCGGCGCTCTACCAACTGAGCTATTTCCGTAAAGGATTTTTAATCTCAAATTTTCAAAGAAAATGGCCTCTGTACATCGTTGCTGACCAAATGATCCACAGTGTGACACGTCAGTACTATCCGTGAGACAGTAGGTCTGCAATCATATCTCTATAGAAATGTGGACCTGATACCCATTGTTCATTTACACAGTAAAATCCGGTTTATATGAAGTCGGATAAATTTAAATTCCCAAACAATTTCAAGTCATCAACTGCCCCCCGATGTCAAGTTTACTCAACAATAAAGGGACGTAACTCAGACAATTCTTACTCTCTTATTCAAAGAGATAAGAACACACTACTTGACATCAGCACAGGGGGTATCCTTGCCATTAACCGCAAAGTCATTTAGTTGCCTGCAAGTCGGTAACCAGGGCTTTTTTCCAGCGTTTTATTTCTTAGAAATTCGGTTCATAAAACATGCTTGGCGGTGAAAGGGTTTCAAGTACAGGACAGAGTTCTTCTTTCTCGCTGTTAATGTAAAATTCGGTTCATTTGAATTATCGTTTAGCAGCAAGTGAGATCTTGGTCCCAAACCAAACTAAAACCCAGTTAATTTCAAGCGCTGGATTCAACACATTTTTTCAAAAGATAATTTAAAAATGTGTGCTTGCTTAATTCAAAGCAAACACACTTCCGCTCTGCTCCCCCCTTTCACCTACCCACCCCCCATCCACTCTCTCCTCTCTCTCCCTCTCTCTCTCTCTCTCTCTCTCCCTCTCTCTCTCTCTCTCTCTCTCTCTCTCTTTCTTTCTTTTCGGTTCCTGGTAATGCCAATGATGCAACAAAGCCCAGTTAATTGAAATTCCTTGGGATTACTCCTTGACTTGCTCAGTCAGTTAATTTAAATGTTTTAGGTTTTTTTTTGACTTTGTTTTAGACTGGGCAAAAATTTTAGATTACCTCAACGCGCGGATAATTCAAAATTCGGATAATTAAAAGTCCAGAGATGGTTCGAAGGCTCTTTCAATTAACTGGGTTTTCCATAATTTTTTTTTTTTTTTTAAACGGAATCTATACAACCTATTTTGACCTATATCATATTAAGGGGAGACGTACATGTTTAAAAAAATATAGATTGGTACTGCATCAAGTGACCAAGGTCATCTACGTCATGAAAGGTAGGGAAAAAAAAAATGCTCATCACACAATAATATGCAATCAATTAGAGAAAACATGGAATTTATAATCACAATGACAACTGGTCATTCTTGCTGACTACCGATCATCTGCATTGTAAGGAGCAGAGAAACTCCCATACCACAACAACATTCTGTCTGTCAAACATCTTTTTTTAAATAGGGAACTGACATCAAACTGATCACTGGTCATTGTCACTGACCACTCTAACAACACTGTCTGTCAAACATATATGGAACTGGCATCAACCTGATCACTGGTCATTGTCACTGACCGCTGGTCATCGAAACTGCAAGTAGCACAGAAATATTCATGTAATAAACGGTAAGCAATTACGTTTTCCTAACTGGTCACTGGTCATTGTTGCTAACCACCAGTCATACTACGTTTTAAGAAGCATATACACCCTACAACACATCAATACAGAATGAGATAGTGAAAATATGAAATTGACATAAAACTGACCACTAGTCTTTCTTGCAAAACCACTGGTCTTCTACATAATAAAAAAGCATTTAAACATATCAATATGGAGTAAACTCAGGAAAATATTAAATTTACATGAAACTGTCAATCTTGTTGACCACGGAAATCTATGATGTAAACTGTACAGAAACACTTATAACACACCAATATGCAGTGAAATAGTGAAAATGTGAAATTTTCATGAAACTGACCACTGGTTTTGGCACTGACCAGTAGTTATCTAGGTTGTAAATATTACAACATTACCATTAGAGCATAAGCAAGCTAAGTAGCGAACATTTGGATTTTACAATAAACTGAACTACCTCGTGGTCACCCCATTCGATAGGGAGAGTATTGGACAGGTAACGTTTGTGGCCAATGTTTAATACCATGTCCATATAAGCTTACCAAAATAACATAAGCAACATTTTTCGTGTGTCTGCCTACGTTCCAGCGTGAATTATGTTATTTGGATTGATAACTAGTTAGATTTAACTACTTGACACTTGCATGTTCGATTTTTCCGATTGATTATGCACGCTGAAGATTTCTCAATGTCACCATTCAATAGAAAAACAACAATAAACTCCTGTCTCATTCCATCACTTTTTAGATTTTATTATCATTTGGCTCTAAGTTTGATGTTAAGAAAAGACAAAACTAATAACGAAACTGAAAATGAATAAATAAATTAAAACATGGGGCACTTCCCACACTTTCTCTCACAATCGGAGAAAGTGCTGGGGCGGCGCCCTCATAGTTTCTCTCACATGGGAGAAAGTGCGAAAGGGAAAGGACCACACTTTCTCTCAATCCCGCACTTTCTTCTTAAGTGAGAGAAAGTCAGCCTAGTATGGAAATGAGAGAAAGTATGGGAATGAGAGAAACTGTGGTCCAACATCAACTTATCAAGGACAAAGTAAGTCGGCGACAAATTGGCCAAGGGGGCGACAGATTGGACAGTGAAGTGCGACCCAATCTGTCGCCCTCAAAAACTTAGAATGGGCGACAGATTGGTCCTGATTTTGAGGACCAATCTGTCGCCTGGGCCACTAATTGGTCCTGGTGTGTTAGGCCCAATCTGCCGCCGGGCGACAAATTGGGCAGGGGCGACAGATCGGTCGTTAACACAGCTTCAATAACGCCACATCAGTTGGCATCAGCGACCTATTAAACCGAGCCAGATCAACGATTTGCTTGCATCATTTCACACAGTCACGTCTTAAACACTGCTCGGACTCCGGTATTGTGTTGTGCGTGAACACGTCGCAGTTTGTTTCAGTCTCGTGGTAATAATTCCATTCACCACTGCCAATAATGACATGAGGAAGATACGCACCACCACTTTTCTGCCAATATTTCATCAATGATAAACTCTCTTAACATTGTGCTAATACGCATGTTAAGAAAACTACAGTTTTTTTCTTCTACTTTTAATCTGCGAGCATTTGTTTCTATTTGTCAGCATCTATTTGTCTGCCTGCCTGCCTGCCTGCCTCTCTCTCTCTCTCTCTCTCTCTCTCTCTCTCTCTCGTCTCTTTGTGTGTCTCAAACTTGCCCCCGTCAGCAGAGCCTAAGGGACCACTAGACCGCGGAAGCCCTCCGACCACAACATCATTACTTGAATATAGGCTATCTTTTAAAAACACTTCTGGGCCAATGTAGTCAAGTTGCTGACAGGCCTAAGCACAACGTGCTAGGAGTTTATGCCCCTGGTAGGGGTCTCCAAATACAGACGGTTTAAAGGTTTGGCCCTGACAAATTTTAACCCGCTCTTTTCATACTCTTTATTTTCTACCTTTCTTTATGGATCTTTTCGTCTACGTCTCCTGTTCAAGCCTTCTTTTCCACATTCTTCTTTTCTCTGTAATCCTCTTGAGATCTGCCGCCTTTTTCATGCGACCTGTGACGGAGGGGAATGAGAACCTGATAATTGCGAGGGCAGGTGCTCTCACCATATCTCACTGGCTCGGACCTCTTCTGGAGAGGAGTACACTCTGGGCGAGGTGTATCAATCGGCTATCCCTGCATGGGACTGGGTCAAGACGGGCAATCCCCCGGCTGGCCAAGGTAGCCCCTATAGCGCTGGGCTCTCTGTCCCAGGGAGTTGAGCATGATCAGGGGGGGATAGGGCTGCTGGGCTCCTGTTTGTCGCATGTCCCTCCCAAAGTCTGCAAGGGGTCAAGACAGTGACCTCTTCACCCTGGTACCGTAGATGGACTCCTTGGTGGGTGGGTAAGGGAGATACGAAAAAAAAGGCTTCTTCACCAAAACGTCCTTCCCCAAGACACGAAAAGTACATGCAAATTCAAGAAGTGTCCCGTAAATCGGGAAACGGGCACAGAAACGAAAAAACTGACACATTTTGGGGGCTGTGTGGCCGGTAGTCGAAGGGACGGAACAGGACAAACGTACTCTGCATCAGGTCCATTTGCTATTCAGAAAGGTTTCCACGGGACTGACCCTCAGTCTGTGAAGAGTCTTCGGAATTGTTTCCTTCCTCATCCATTGCAAGTCCAAGCGACAGTCGGAATAGCTGCTTAGTGGCTCAAATCCAGAGAATAGAGGGATGAGGGTAAATCCTCGTTAACAGTTAAACACATCCAAGGGAGTCTTCAGATGCCAAGGTGACACTTTTGGTGAGTTGTTGAAATATGGCTGTAAATCACATTTTCTTCTTTAACTATGCTTTTTCAATAATCTTTCGGATTATGAATTCATCCAGGAGTGAAAAGAATCAATCCATGCGAATACGAGTTATCGGGGCATTTCACTCCGTGACCCAGCGAGTGAAGTAAGCAGCTCGGTGGGTTGATATTAGATTACAAGAATAGATATCGGAGATTATCCTCACGGGGAAAATTTCAAGCTGTTGCAATTAACTGTACACTTCATCATACGTTAAATTACATGTTGCTTTCATTGATTTTGAAAGAGCTTTTCGATTCCGTAAAGGCGAGTATTATGTCACGTATTGTATTGAAAAGCGGTGTGCGTGGGAAGCTATCTAAGTGCGTAACAAGTATGTACAACAGTGTGAAAGCTAAAGTTAGATGTAGTGGAGACATTTAAGGCTTTAGTTGCAATGTGTTTTTGCTTTGTGACTCGTTTGTCCACGTTTCTCTGGGCGGTTCGCTAAAATATGTTTAAGATTTGTTAAGATTTCATTTAATTTACCAGCGGCATGAAACAAAAAGGACATGTGCAGCCCCCACTTTTTTTCTCTCTGTGTATGAATAAATGAACGGCTGAGTTGTTTCTAACGGAACACTTATGTTGGAACAGATGGAGCGATTAAACTGTCTAAACAAAGTCAATCTTTGTACTCTCCTGTACATATTTACAAATGAAAATGGACAGACCCTTAAAATACACCATGTCAAGTTTTTCGATTTGGAGTCACGGATATAGCTCTTCATCGTTTTCACTACAAGCAGCATACTGTACGTGAATCTGTTTGTTCATTATAATGTTAAACTGCCCAGGAAGCTGAATTCCAGTTTGTCTTTTGTTATCCCGCTTTGAAAGATGTTGGAAATCAATTGGTTCCTAGAAGAACCTGTGGCAGCCTTCATTATCTAGACTTGCATTCTTAATGCCATCTACCCGTCAAAATATCGCCAAACAGTTTGCAGTTTATTCATATAAAAATCATTCAAAATTATCTGTATATTTGCTCATAACTCTGTTATTCATATTTCTCTGTTCTTTTTGCCCAGTCGCATTGTTTTATTGGGAGTACTTGCTGTGCCTGTGATGTCTTTTTTCCAAGTACTCCTTCCATAGGGGCCTTGGCCTTATTGCATAAATCGCCATCCATCCATCCGTCTGTCTGTCTGTCTCTGTCTGTCTGTCTGTCTCTCTCTCTCTCTCTCTCTCTCTCTCTCTCTCTCTCCCTCTCTCTCTCTCTCTCTCTCCTCTCTCTCTCTCTCTAGTTGCTGCCAAAGGTATCACTGCTCCTATATCATGATTATAGGGACACCTAGTGTGGTGTACATTTGTCACTGTCCGACATGTTAATCAAATCATCACGCGCTCCGAAAACTCCCGTTTGATTGGTACGCGCCCGAACCACACACACACACACACCACACACACACACACACACACACACATACACACACAGCGACAACACACACACACACACCACACACAGAGGAAGAGGGATGAGGGGACTTGGGGTATGGATGAAGAGATAAGGGAGGGACGGAGGGAGGGAGGAGCAGAAACGAAACTTTATATCAGAAATGTGGAGAGGGGCGGGTAGGGAGATACAGTAGACGGGGCAGGGAGAGGCAGAGGATAGAAAGAGGGAGAGAGGCAGGTCGATGGAGAGAGAGAGAGAGAGAGAGAGAGAGAGAGAGAGAGAGAGAGAGAGAGAGAGAAGGCGAGAAGTAGATACAAGACAGACGAAGAGAAACAGCTGGCTAAAGACATGGGGTGGAAGTACGAGTGCGAGGAGGATAGAAACACGGATTTGACACCGTCACAAGCTGGGGGGGGGGGGGGGGGGGGGGGGGGGGGGGGGGGGGGGGGGGGGGGGATTTCAGGGGGGTGGGGGAAGGATAGCTGGATAGCTATCATTAATGCAGCGTCAAGAATTTATGAAACGAAAAATGCATAATACATTACAAACATGATTCCGGTATTGATCTATTTGGGAATAATAAAGTTAACGACAAACAAATGATCACCAAACGTGGGCCTAAATGACCAGCTATGACATGTGGAGAACCAAAGCACTGTCTCACAGGGAAGCAGCAACCGACATTTTTTTTCTCTCTGATATCATAACATTCAGCAATATATTTAGCAAACAGACGAAGAATATTTCCATCATCAGAAGATAATAGTTCAATCAAAGTATATGGTCTTTCTCGCATCAAATTAAATAGTTTTGATTTTTTTTCCTTTTATCTTCATATACCCTTACATTGAAATAAAAAGTGCTCTTCATCTTCCTTACTGTTATCTAGACACAACACACATACATCATCAACATAAACTTTCATTGCAGAACCATTTCTTATTTGCTTTAAAACCAGGGTCCGACTTCTAAATCTGGCCAGTATGCTTCTATGCCGTTTATTAGTAACAGATTTCAAAAACATTTCCGGCTGAAGAATACTTTTAAAGGAATATAAAACCATGAATACTTGTCATTTTCTTCCATTTTTGAATGCCAATTCTGTTTGTAGCAGGCTATCAAGCGATCCTTAAATTCTGACATAAATGCCCTTTCGTTCCCTACCTCTTTGTTGAGCCACACAATACCAAACCCATTAATAGTTAACACATGTTTTACTTTACTAACCCAATTGCAGTGTCCACTTTCCATTTGTAAATATAGCATATCATATGCTTGTCTACATAGCCTTGATGTTGGAAGTTGTGTCAATTTTAACCAATACTTAATAGATTTTGAAAACGTTTGAATAATAAAGGATATCTTCCAGAATCACCATAAGCCATTGTGTTTGATGAATGCAGTGGAATGTTCATGAATCTTTTTAATAGCCATAGTATGTACCCTTTCCATTTCCCAATTTTCTTCTAATCCCCAAACTTCTGCAGCATAAGTCAGCATAGGCGCTATTTGTGAGTCAAATAACTTCCAGAACAAAGAAGGGTCAATGCTATTAAGTCTTTTCATGCATCTTAGAATTTCTACAACCCCCTTCTTACCCTTTCTGCCGATTTCACGCCACCCTGCATTTAGACTTAAACGAGTTGTAAAATAACATCCCAAATATTTATAACTATTGGTTACTTTTACTTCCACATCTCCATACCACCACTTTTCATGCTGGGATAAATAACCACCCATACGAAAGACAATAATGTTTTTGTTTTCTCTAGATTAACACTTAATTGAAGTCTATCTGCTTCATTTTTTAAAACATTTATTTTGATTTTGCAACCCAACAACAGTACTAGAGAACAAGATTACATCATCTGCAAATAAAAGCATAAACAGTTCAACAGCACCTGCAATCAACTGTATACCATGTTTGCCTTTATGTGATTTCTAAAGCTATCTCATTTATAAAAAATGCAAACATTTGAGGACTCAATAGACAACCTTGCTTCACTCCTCTAGGACAATTGAATAAGTCACTGTACAATCCTTTCTCACGAACACATGCTAAAACTGAATTATATACACCACGAAGAGCATAGTACAATTTTCCTTTAACCCCTGTTTTTTCTAAGAACTTGCCACAACACATTTCTATTAACAGAATCAAAAGCCTTTTTAAAATCAACAAAAGCAACATATAGTTTAGTATTTTTCTTTAGGCACTTTTGGACTAAAGCATATAATGTGAAAATATGATCAACTGTACTATACCCTGACCTGAACCCCGCCTGCTCTTCCCCAATTTTGCTCTCCTTTTCAGCCCATTGTGTCAATCTTCTATTCAAAACATGAGTATATACTTTACTAATTATACTTGTGAGAGCTACACCTCTATAATTGTCTGGTTATTTGGGTCTGCTTTTTTATGGATGGGTACAATAATGGACGTTGACCACGACAGGGGAAACAATCCATGATTAAACAAAGAGAGAGAGAGAGAGAGAGAGAGAGAGAGAGATGAGAGAGAGAGAGAGAGAGAGAGAGACTGACACTTTGACGTACGTACGAGAGAGAGAGAGAGCGAGAGAGGGGGGGGGGGGGGGGGGAGGAAGACAGGCAGGCAGGCAGACAAATAGATCGAGGATGAGACAAGACAGCTGTAATTAGATTCACGGAAAAAATTGTGACAGACAGAAACGAAAGAGAGTCGGTAAACATAGACATATTCTCAGACATGCATAGAGACAGAGGCAGCGAGAATTGCACGTCAGGTTTCTTTTTTTTTTTACGCAGATAGTAAGCACAGGCAGTACACCGTCACGGACACAGGAAGCAGGCTGTGTATGACTAGTTCTGGAACGTTTCTCAAACAGCACCTGCATTTCACAGTTTCCCCTTGGCGTTCTTGGCATTAGGGAAGGTTTCAGCAGAGCGGTAAAAAAAAAAAAAAGATGTCAGGCAGCTGTGAATATATACCTGCCCCTGCCTCATAACCTGGTCATTATTACCACCAAAGCTTTCACCAGCGTTGGCAGGAAGGTCGATACATCGCTCACCCAGAAAATCGGATCGCCGTGTCTGGGTGCCCATTGATCCTCAGTCCGCTTCCTATCCTCTTGTCTCCCCCCCCCCCCCCCCCCCCCCTAAGTCCCTACCTGTCCCAGTCAGACGTCATTACTTGCCTCATGAAACAGCTCTCAGTTGCAGGGAGGAAAAAAAAAACAGAGCCCTGAAAGCAATGGCAGAAGCAGCAGAGAGGTGTTCAAGCTGGATCTGGTCAAGGAGGAACAAAAGTGAACTTCATAAGGGGGCAGCAGAGGGACATCCGGAGTCATGAACCGTGTGTGGCCCCAACACCCCTAAAGTGTAAGGAGTTAAGAGCCGAAACACTTGCTTGAAGGGGGCTTCTCTTCTGAGGACTCTCTGCTGTCACGCTCTCCACGAGTTTCTTTCTTTCTACAGCAATACCATTCATAGACTCGCCCATCACAGGACAATCGGTGCTGCTGGTGTGAAACCCCGAGAAAAGGGTTTGTAGTCCCTGGTGGGGAAGCGGCCAAACGAGCCTGTACTTCAGGCGTCACCATTGTCCATTTCCGTTTGATTACACTATGGGGCTCATGACACACGACAATGCTTTTCAAAGCAGGGTGACACATTTAGAGCAGTGCCTCGTCGGAAGCCGTTTTGTTACTGTGCCTTTGGTACGACAAAGCAATCTGTTGTCTGTCTTGGATTCAAGGACAGGCTGTTGTAAACAGTCCTAAACGGTTGAAAGCACTGATGTGACTGACAATGCTGAGTTGTGAAACACTAGAGCAGACCTCTCAGACTGCCAAGTTTTGACTTCGCCTGTGTTCTTTACTGGATCTTTAAGTATAGCATCAGGGATTGCCATTTACGCTAAGTTTGTTTTTAACATCTCCTAATTTCCCAGCCCCACCCCCCCCCACCCCCCACCCCAAATCTCTGTCTTTCCCCATTATCCTCCTCTTTTACCTTCCTGTGTCGATGTTTGGACAATCCAGGGAGACTGCAGTTATTTATCTAAGACTGCTTCAAATCCTTGCCTCTCAGTGGCTTTGCGATATCGTCGCAGCAGAACTGTGAGAGTCTTGCACAAAGGTAACATTTTAAATCTTTCAGTGTCCTGGTGAACAGGATCAAAGTGTTGTCCGATGGTTCCTTGTAGAGTTACGGGAGAAGAAGAAAAGATAAGATAAGATATTGTTGCTTATAGCCCAGCCGACCGCAAAGGGCTATATCAGGGCTGTCACTACGTTAAAATCAACTCACAGGTCATTCGTTCACACAATTCTTTAAAATACATCGTCTAAAAAACTCAACCAAAAGTTTGTTCAAAATCTTTCCACTGTAAAATCTCAGATCCGGTGAAAAATGTTAACCTCTTTCAAGAACTCAAAGATCGCGTCAGGCGGAACATCTCTGAACAAGGTTTTCATGGAATCTGGGGAGAAGAAGAAGATGAGTCATCATCTAAATTTGGAAAAGCTCAGACTGAAATGGGACTTTGTGGAAGGAGCAAAAACGCAATGTACTACGTCGCTCTGAACTTACTCGTTTTGTTATCAAATTTCAAAACTTCTGTCCTGGCAAAACTTATTTCCTTACAGTCCTTTCTTCATTTTCCATATTCTCCCCCCTCTGACCGCCCCGGGTAGCCGTCTGCGTTTTCCCCTTGAAGTCTCTGCCTGAAACCGTCAATGGATCAGCATCAGTCAGCCGACCTTTACCGTGTGTCTCAGGCAAAGGTCAGCTCTGGACAGACGGCAAAGACGGTTATGTCTTCAAGACAGGCTTGAATGGTTTGCAAATGCTGCTGCTGAAGGGCTCAACATTCAGATGACTCTGGACATCCAATATGAATGGTTCTGTTATCAATACATCCCTTGATGGTCCCACCGAGCTGCAATTAAATGGTTTACTGCTTACACTTTAAAATCCCCTTCATCATCCGAACATCTGTCTCTGTATCGTGCGTTTTGCGTGATGGACCCCTTCTTGTAGAAACGTTCTTGCGTGCTGAAATTTACAAGACATTCAACCAAAGACCTGTTATAGGAAGACGGTACGGACAACTTTGGCAAGCGCGTTACAGAACTAGTGAGGACATGAGACTTGGTGGCGTTATCTTGGCATGAGCATGCTTGGCTTTCACTCTCTTCATGATAAGATCTGAAAATAATGATGATGTGTCATTTTGGCCGTGTGTCACAGCCATCTCTCATTTATGTCTGCTGTTGACATTTTATATCTGTTCGCCAACTACTGTATAGTGTGTGTGTGTGTGTGTGTGTGTGTGTGTGTGTGTGTGTGTGTGTGTGTTCGATACACCAGGTAATGAGCGTAATAATATTCATTTTTGAGCACACACACACAAGCGCGCACGCACAGTGAGAGTGTGTGCACCAGTGTAGTTCAGGCAACTGTGACTTTCCACAGACAAAACATGACAAGCTTATCCCTTGTCCGTTCATGTATCCAACCTCGGAATTCGTTCCAGCTGTACGCCCGTCTGAAATCTGATATTTTCAAACACAGTTTCGGCTTGGGTTCATGGACACGCTGACGCTCAACGCATTGAGGCGACCGATCGACTTAACCGAGTACGCTACGAATAAAGCGTTCTCTATCCCTCACTCTGATCCCAAGCAGAAACTCCCAATGTTATGTTGTCAGTGTCCTCCGGCAAGGGGAGTGAAAAACGCGCAAAGGGATCACACACTCCTTCAAATCCGTCCAAAACGTAAAGCGTTTTTACGACACGCCTCTTGTGGGCTGAAAGAAAAATCCGTTTTGTGCTGATTGCGTTCAGGCCGCTCCTTTCACACCAACTTGTAATTTTGAGCAGGCAGAAGAAGGTCGTTGACGCCTTAGACGTGAAGTATCACTCACGATGTTAATGTCCTTAGAGCGTTTTAGAATTTACATCACTGTCAGACCTGAACACTTTGCAGCAGTCTTTAAGGAAAAAAAAATCCTTATTCAGAGATGTTCCACCTGGTGAGATCTCCCGAGTTCCTGAAAGAGATAAACATGTTAAATCTGCTCTTAGGTTTTCACGGAGAAATATTTTGGAGGAATATTAGCGTGTTCTTATCAATTCTACTGTGGGTGTGGTGTGTGTGTGTGCGCGCGCGCGCGTGCGTGCTTGCATGTACTATTGATATACAGAATTACTTCGACGAGGTAACAACCCATTGCGGTGGGCTGGGCTATAAGCAACATGAATTCAGATTTGAATGCATTTGACTCTGGAGTTTTGGGCGTGGTGGACTTAATAGTGGTGTTTAAGAATAAACGGGTAGAAAATAATGTCAACCTTGCAGACATAAAGCTTAACTTCGTCAACCTGATTCCCCCTCTTCGTTCTGATAGATACCGATATGGAGGAAGGAGGGGGGGGGGGGGGGGGGGGGGCGGGGACGAGGGGGGGGAGGGGGGGGCTGCCGCATCTCTTTCCTATTGTGGATAACGATATTCGTTGACCCTTGGGGGGGGGGGGTATGGGGAGGGAGGCACTTGACCCGTTTGTCAGTAATTCAAGGGGAACCAAGGCGTCAGTCAAGATGACGGCCTGGCCCTCAACGTCTGTAATGCGATGTCCGGTTTCTGTAGCAAGGGTTGAGGGCCTCCACATCATCCATCTTTACACGATGGAGAATTGCTGGTCGTTCATCTGTTTTGCCGTTGTACACTAAGGGACTCGAATGTTCATCCAGCGTTCCTCTTTAAAACCAGTTATTTATCGCTGAGAGAGAGAGAGAGAGAGAGAGAGAGAGAGAGAGAGAGAGAGAGAGAGAGAGAGAGAGAGAGAGAACGCCAAACCGCTGGTGTTGCTGTCCAAGAGAGAGAGAGAGAGAGAGAGAGAGAGAGAGAGATAACGCCAAACCGCTGGTGTTGCAGTTCAAGAAATTTCTTGCAGTTCACCTATCTCATGGCCGACATCATGTTGATGATCACCGAGTAGATCACGGAATTCATCACACCAGGATCTTCTTCTGCAAAGAATGAGAACAATCATGGAGATAAACTTTTGTTTGCTTGCTCGTTTGTACAGCCATCTTTGTGCAGCTTTGCTTGTATCTGAACCTTGTAATCGCTGGTCTACCAGCGCTTCGTCTAATGTAATTCCAGATTAAAGGTCAGACTTGTTTTAACAGCATTGAAAATCGGACTCGATGTATTTTGCCGCTTGATGACTTCATATAAACACACATATATCATGTCTACATGCGATGCCAGGAGAACGTCCGCTAGGTGAAAAATGTTAAGCTGTTCTTTATTTGTACCTTTTTTCCCCTTTGTTTTAACCGTGACTTACTGTAGAACATACAATCACTGAATCTCCTGTGCATCGGCTTCAGATCCCTTTGAAGTAATTCTACATGTTGTTGATCCTACTTCTCTCTCTCTCTCTCTCTCTCTCTCTCTCTCTCTCTCTCTCTCTCTCTCTCTCTCTCTCTCTCTCTCTCTCTGTCCTAACTTCTCCCCCTTTTCTGTTGAATATGTGACAGTATTTTCTTGTCTTCTTAGCTCTTCCCTTTTAATGCACCCCTCTCCTTCCAGTCTTCCTTGACAAATAAGGTGCTTGTGGCTGCTTTTTTTTTGTAGCTACGGAAAAAAGAAATCTGAAGTTTACCTTCGTAAGAAGAAGAACGTGAAGGCAACATCGGTCAGAAATGGAACATCAAAAAGGTCAGAGACCGTGCGAACGGTGAAGCAGAAGAAAAGAATAAATGAGTTTATGATAAATATCTAAAAGTTTGAGAGGTGGTAAGCAGAACATAAAACCACCTCTCAAAAAGAAGATCAAAGAGGGAGAAGCAAGTATGGAATGATCGAACACGGATGCTTATTTTCTTCGTTCGTTTTAGATTATGTAATGTGGCTAATACCACCCCCACCCCCCCGTCACACACACACACACACACACACACACACACACACGCGCGCGCACGCGCGCGCGCGCGCGCGCGCGCACACTCCCTTTCCACCCTCCCTCACCCTAACTACCCCTGTAACTCTCTTTGGAATCAGATCAGTTCAGCTTATGCCGCATCACACAACTGAACGTCATGGCATTTGCAGAAAATGTCAACCAGAAACTGAACTTTAAAATGTGGCCATTACATAATCAATCATTTGATGATTTACGTTATTCATGTATTTATATGCGATAAATATTCAGAAAATCTATCCTTAATTTTTGGGAAAAATTGTTCATATAAATGCAAGACAAGGTCTTTTCAGTACTGACCATGGTCACCCTCCAAACCACTCCTTTCTGTTTGCGGCTAATCCGCTGCACGTCCATCTCTTGCTTTCTTTCCCTTCAAAAAAGACAGTGCTCCCCAAGCTTGCTTCCACACACGTCCGTTCCATTCTTCATCGCACCCACCCTTCTATCTCTTCACCTCCTCACTCAGCGACCCTATCTCTCCACCGTCGCTAACACGTGAAATTTCATGGACATGGGGGAATCGACCCCGAGCGCAATCCACCTACCCGCCCACATACATGCCGCCCACACTTTCCCCCGTGCATCCCCTCTTCTGCCATCGACTCAGATTCAGTGTCAGGTTACACTAAATCTCCAGGCATTGAAAGAAAAAACAAACAAAAGCGAATTCTCAAAATAGATACGAAAGAAGAGAAGACAAGAATGAGAAGGAAAAGGGTTAGGTTAACCAAGGCGTGTGGAGGAGGCGTAGGGGTGGGGTGGGGGTGAAGACGGTGAGAGAGAGAGAGAGAGAGAGAGAGAGGGGGGGGGGGGGGGGCAGACAAAACGATATCTGAGCTGCTTGAGCTGCAGAGGATGAGGGAGAAACTATCCCAGCCTCTGTCCCTTTTTTCTTGTCAGCAGCTTGGAAGAAAGAAAAAAAGGATAAGAAACAAAATCGCCATTGAGATTTGGCTTTTTAGCTGCAATGGAATAAAAGTAACAATAGAAATGTTTACACACACATTCCCATAGACGCGCGCGCGCATGTCGGTGTGTGCGTGTATGTGTGTGTGTGTGCGCGTGTGCGTGTGCGTGTGTGTGTGCGTGTGTGCGTGCGCGCGCGCGCGCGCGCGCTCGTAAAAGTAACAATAAAATGTTTATACACCTATTGACACAGACGCGTACGCGCGCGCGTGCGCGCACGAATGTCACAAACACAAAAGGTATCCGTTTCATGAAAAGTAAAGCTTTCACATTTTTTTTCTTCTTCTTTTATGTACTTCAGTGCTGCCTCGTAATCAGACGTGACATAAGCAGTTCGTTACCTTCTCGAAATCTGCGGAATACACGTGAAGACCTCCACCGGGGGTGTATCCGGCTCTTCCTGCCTTCCCCTCGTGAGTTTCATCTTGATGGTGTCTTTATAGGTTACACTTCATGCTGTAGTTTATACCTACTTTCGCAGTCCCAGAGGATCGGGTATGTCGTCTGACCATCTTAGAGCGGTGTGCTATGGAGAGATGAGCAACAATTCTCACATCTCATACTGTAACGTTTTTCCTAAAAGCCTCCTGGTTACATTGGTAAACTGGCAAAACTGGAGTTCAGAAGCCCCCCTATGTTTCACGCCAGCGTTTGCCTTTCCGCCATAATTGATTTCACCATCCAGCACAACTTGGCACACACAAAAAATGCTTTTCACAAGGTCTTGATAACTTTTTTTTTCTTCTTCTTCTTCTTCTTCTTCTTCAGATCAACGTTATTTCTCTATGGAACAGCTGCAACGGAAGCATCGCAGTTCGGCCTTGTTGATTCCAGATTATCTCAAAATCCACGCTGTTCGTCTGACGTTACGTCAAATGGCTGTTCTGGGATGGTTTTGCAACATAAAAAAAAAAAGAATGAATGTGTGAAAGCATGAGATCAGCGAGTTAAAGCATAGACGACTTAAGGAAGGAAAATAAAGGGCTAAATGTTGTGCTTAGAGATGCTGGATCACCATCGATTTAAGTCAAGCTGAAAGAACATAGGTATTGTTGCTGATAGCCCAGCCGACCGCAAAGGGACATATGGGGGCTGTCACCTTGTTGAAGTCAACTCACAAGTCATTATTTAAAAAAAAAAACCCTCATTCACACAACACTTTAAAACGCATCTTCTAAAACTACGCAGGAAATTTTGTAAAACAAAAAAAAATCTTTCCTCCGTAAAATCTTAGATCAGATGAATTAAACTGTTAATCTCTTTCAGAAATTCAAAGATTACATCTGGTAGTATTATCTCTGAACAAGGATTTCATGGAGTCTGCTGCAAAATGTTTATGTCTTACATCGTGCAAGTCCCAACATCCTAAAAGAACGTGTTCCACTGTGAGCGGTACATGACATGGAATGCACCACGGAGCTTCTTCACCTGTTAGCAGATAATGAATGGGTTTTAAAAGGAGTGGCCTGTACGCAAACCGCACGAAACTATTTCTTCTTTACGGCCGCCTCAGGAGCATAGAAAAAGCTTTTTCAAGTTTGGACGGGTTTTGAATAAGTTTGGTATCAGTCTCCGGGCAATGATACTTTTGTGAAAGGGGGGGGGGGGGGGGGGGGGGGGGGGGGGGGGTGGGGGGGGGGGGGGGGGAGGGGGAGATACAATATTGAGTCAGACAGCTTTCCTTCAGGGAATTTAAAATCAGTTATCAAAAAAATGATGAACAGTCATGCTGCACTATGTGTATTTTCTATGATGAATAAAAAAAAAAGAAAAAAGTGATTATAAACAATTGCGTGCGATATGTCCATTGTTCTGATTGGGTCATGAATTATACATGGAAGTTAGTCGTCAAGAATGTTAAGTAAAAGAACAAAAAAAAAAAAAAAAATGAACTGCCTTCCTGAAATGCTGAACGACTGATCATTTGAATGACGGCTTATTTTTTTTTTTCTGAAATGAAGTAACAAACGAAGGAACGGTGCGGAGCTTCGGTACACTCAACTTTGTAGTTTAAAGCGATTGGAGAGAAAGAGAGAAACGAGGAAGGGGAAGGGGAGAGGAGAGGAAGGGGAAGGGGGAGAGGAGAGGGAGAGAAGGGAGTATTTGATTGCCTTTGACGATGAAAGGAAGGAGGGAGGTGATAAGGTGAGAAGTCACGTGACTAACGGTGTCCACCCAACCACATACGCGTCTTGACACTTTCCTTTCCGAAAAGATCCAACCCATGTCCCGGCGTTTCTGGCCAGCTCCACCATTTGCCTCCAGCAAGGCTGTCTGCCATTGACGTAGGTATCAGATTCAGATTCAGAAAACTGTATTATCTCTCGTTAAAAGAGAAATTACATTCGTGACCGCTGCCCTAAAAGTTAAGACATACATATTTATAGTTACAAACGTGACACTGAAAATTAAAAATTACTTTCAAACAATAAAGCGTGCGTCTTTCACCAAAATGGGAAATTTCAACCTTTCTCCTTTTTGGTAGTGCAAAATAAAGCATGCACTCAGCCACTCATAACATAATTATATATACATACATGCGTGCACGTATGAGAGAGAGAGAGAGAGAGAGAGAGAGAGAGAGAGAGGGGGGGGTAATTTATCATTAAAATCATTAAGATAAGACATATTCCAGACATTTCTATTCCTCACTGCTCCAGGACATGCACACGTAACACACACACACACACACACACACACACACACACACACACACTCCAGCATCTATACTTTCCCGCTTGCTCACAGACATACACACCCGCGCACATGCTTATGTCACAGGTGATCTACCACCTCTTCTTCTTCTTACACGCTGTGTTTGTTTAAAAACGCAATGAATTTGAACACAAAGCTCTTTTTTTTTTTAGTGCGCGCATCAGCTTAGCTCTGGGGACACGAAATCGTCTGCCCGATGGAAGGAGCTCAAACTGTCGCGCAAGCGTGTGCCCACTGTCACTAACAATCGCACGAGCCTTGTTGACCGCACGCCTTTCGTACAACTCACTCGTACACTCATACTCTCCTGTCTCTCACCAACAATCTCAACAAAATGCCTGTCAATTGCTGGAATGCAGAACATGAAGCAATCGTTGCAAAGCTGCCACAACTCTGAAGGAGGAAAGTGCCGAGCTTGCATACAATTACGGCAACACTTCTCGAGGCAACATTGAGCGAGTCACTGAAACATGAGTGATAGCTACTCTCGGCTAACCTGGCAGCTTTTTTTTTTTTTTTTTTTTTTTAACCTACTCCACTCACTCACTCACTGACACCAGTCTTACCTTTCTCAGCACAGAAACAGTCAAGTGGAAAGACAAGAATTCAGACTTAAACAGAATACCTGACCAGAGGCATTCTGTATCCACAGCCTTTGACGGCATCCCTATAGAGAAGGACTAGCGACCCCTGGTTGAAACTGGCCATCTATTCTGTGGATAGAGAGACAGGGTCGAAACTGATGTTAAACTGGAAAGACACTCGGGACACAGTACAGACCCCAGGCAAAGTGGAAGAGATCCCAGATCTGCCCTTTGATAAGGATCTGTACCACACTGTTAGATGAAACGTGTGTTTCTTGTGATATGGAAGGGGAAAAAAAGGGACTGCTAGGTAGGTTTTTTATTTTCTTACATTCTTTATTATGTTATGAGCAAGTCACTTAATGAGCAAAGACAGAGTCATTTTTCTACCAGTGGAAGTAACTTAAAAGAGAGGTGTATTTACTGAAAAAAAGAGGCGTTTTTCTTTCTCATTTACGTTTTTAGCAAAGTGAACAATATAAAAGTTTTTATCGCTAGTGTGTTTAGAATATGTTGCTGTAGTGTAAAGTTATCAATTAGCCACTTCTGTTTTTCTTTCCTTTCAGCACTTCTGTTTAAGTCTGTTCAGCATTAGTGCACAATGCTGTTGATAAACAAATCAACCAGGGACGCACGTGGAAAACTTATGCTCCATGGCGGGAGTAACGGTCGAACCAGACAAACTCTCACGTGCAGGATGACAGCTGTCGTTGACTGTATAGACAAAATATTAACTGCACGACCTTCAGCTTGTACTAAGGCTTTCTTTTGAAGTGTTTACAATAAAAAAAAAGATGGCGGAACACACACACACACACACTCTCTCTCTCTCTCTCTCTCTCTCTCTCTCTCTCTCCTCTCTCTCTCTCTAGCTGCATTTCTACTCTCTCTCGTCACTCCTCTCTCTCTCTCTCTCATTGATAACATAGCTGCCTTTCTTACTCTTCGACCATAATGTTCGGAACTTCACTGCAAACTCGAACTCGGTCTGGACTCGTCACTCCAGAACTATTCTTCCATTAAAATCATTAAGGTTCATTCGGCAAAAAACATTTTACATCGAAGAAATGTCCTTCTCCATTAACCCACGCATTGATCAATAGAAAACCAGCCTAGCTTTACTCTCTAGACCATAATCCATTCCGGAACTCACTTCCCTCCCTCCCTCCCTCTTGCTGAATTGTCCCCCCCCCCCCCCCCCCCCTCTCCTCCTCTCTCCTCTCTCCTCTCTCTGTTTGTTTCTCTCTCTCTCGTTTCTCTGGGTTCTTCAGTTTTGTGTGAAAAAAATCAGATTGCATTCTATCAACAGAATGCTGGGATCAGGTTTTTTTTTTTTAAATGTTGTTATTCTTCCCCTATCCTTTTCCCCATCCTTTTGGGGGGTATCGTCAATTATTCTGTGTGATTTTGCTGCCGTCGTAATTTTAAGCCATCCTCCGTTCTCGTTTCGAGGGGGCAAAACAATGCCTCTCAGTAGATTAGACCTCCAAGCCCCAAAGACATCTTCTGTCATGCTCTTCATTTCTCATTTGAAGACCTCTCTCTATTTCTTTCTCTGTCTCTCTGCCTCCCCATATTCTCCCCTCCTTCCCTCCCTCCCTCCCTCCCTTTCCTCCTTCTCCTCTCTCTTCCTCCCCCCTCTCTTCTCTCGCTGTATTTCTCTTGCTAGCTGTTTGACATTTTCCTTCTGCCATGTCTCTCTCTCCCAGCTCGCCCCCACCCCCACTCCCCCCCTCCTCCTCTTTTATTTATTTATTTTTGGATAGAAATATAACATACATAAGTACCCTATTGTGTTCCAGCCTTCCTGTTTGAGTGCATGTTCTTCTTCCCATCTGTTTGACAATTACGCGCGCGTGCGCGCGCGTGTGTGTGTGTGTGTGTGTGTGTGTGGGGGGGGGGGGGGGGGTACGTGCCTGCCTGCCTGCCTGCCTGCCTGCCTCCTTGCGTGCGCGCGCGCGCGCGCGCGCGCGTGTGTGTGTGTGTGCATGCATGCGTGCGTGCAATTCATAAAACGTATCTCAGACTTTATTTGTGCAAGAAACTAGATAAAAGCAGTATTAGTTTAAAAAAAAAAATGTAACACAGAAAGAA
>JADBJO010009339.1:42500-84814 GCA_016801955.1 Conus betulinus
GGCACCTTGCTGATATGGCGAGCGGCTGAATTTTGAACACGTTGTAGTGGCTGGAGGAAGGCTGCGGGTACACCAAGGAGAAGAGCGTTACAATAAGCTAATCTTGACCGAGTGCCGAAAGACACCGACGACGTCTTCGTGGCCTGTTCTGTAAGAAAGGTCTGACAGGGCTGATGCGACAGAGTTCGAGAAAGGATGCTTGGCAGATTTCAGCTATGTGGTGTTTCAGGTGAGTCGAGATAGAAGCCAAGGTCACGAACAAATGGCATAAATGAGATGCTAATGGAGCCTAGGACTATTGACGGATAAAGACGGGGTTTCGAGCTTGAGAGTTTTGTATAAACCGGATAGCTTCTGTTTCATCATCGTTTAATTTCAGCATATATATTAGACATCCACTATTTAATATCAGAGACACAGTCTTGATTTTTGACATGACTGCCATAGTTATCTACCTGTCAGAACGTTCAAGCCGAGTGTCATCGGCGAACATTTCATGATGAACAGAATGGCTGTTAACGATCTCGGTCAGGGGCGTTGTGTACATTATGAAAAGCATTGGACCTAGCACAGACCCCTGGAGAACGCCAAAGTTTGCTGACATTTTAGAAGACCGTTTCTCGTTAATAAGGACGAACTGCTGTCGGTTTGACGGATGCGATCTAAACCAATTGAGTGCAGTGTCACATATGCCGAAGTTTGCGCTCAGATATGAAAGAGTCTTTTGTGATCAATTGTGTCGAAAGGTGCAGACAGATCGAGGGAGAACAGGTACTTTGTCGTCATCAAGAGATGTCAGAACATCGCTCAAGATTTCGGATGAGAGCAGCTTCTGTGCTATGTCCAGCACGGTAGTCCGAGTCTGACTGGTGGGAAACTGAGAGGACCAATTTCTCTAGATTATTCAGAAAAGATGATTGGTGGGATAATTCTGATGATAACTGATGGAGGACCAATTTCTCTAGAATTTTTGACAAGAAATGGAGATTATAGATTGGTCGGACGTTTCAATTCATTTGGATCGAAACTAAAGATAAAACTTATCCACTATAGAGCGCGTTGTACACGGAAATGGAAATAAACCGAGACTTATTTTTGACAAAAAGTAGCCTATGTCACATAGAAAACATTATATTGCTCGCTTATCTTGGCATTGAACACTATTTCGACATCCATTCGATAAACACCTGAGAAGCAAAGTTTAAGAAAGCACACTCGATGCGTTTTCTATGCAACAAAAACACTGTTGCTTTATGTCTCTCTGCCTGTTCATCCGTACCTCATATAGGCTAATTCAATCAGCTATCTCGCTCTAATTTTTTAAAGCAGCGCTTCAGGAACCCCAATGCATTATGAGACAATTAACACAGCATTGCAGGACCTGGGGGTTTTGCAGGGAAGTTGCGAAGTGAATCTGTGCTTGAGTGGACTCTGTTAGTCCCATGATTGCTCTGAACATCAACACCGTGTTCTCTGATCATCCTCTCCTCTCCTCTCTCTCTTTCCTCTCTCTCTCTCTCTCTCTCTCTCTCTCTCTCTGTCGTTTTGTCTACCTGTGTGTGCATTTGTGTGTGTGTGTGTGTGTGTGTGTGTGTGTGTGTGTGTGTGTGTGTGTGTGCGCGCGCGCGCGCGCGTGCGTGTTTGTTCGTCTGTCTGTCTGTCTGTGTCTCTCTGTGTCTATTTGAGTGATGATGAGTGAGTGAGTGTGTGTGTGTGTGTGTGTGTGTGTGTGTGTGTGTGTGTGTGTGTGTGTGTGTGCGTGCGTGCGTGCGCGCGCGCGTGTGTGTGTGTGAGAAAGAGAGAGAGATAGAGAGAAGAGAGAGAGAGAGAGAGAGAGAGAGTGTGTGTGTGTGTGTGTGTGTGTGTGTGTGTGTGTGTGTGTGTGTGTGTGTGTCCCCCCGTCTGTCTGTCTGTCGGTCTTTCTTTCTGTCTGTCTGCCCCCCCCCCCCCCTCTCCCCGTCTCTCTCTCTCTCTCTCTCTCTCTCTCAACAAAATCACTTCTGGACTAGATTTGGACTTACAATGCAAATGACAATGTTCTTGCATGCTACGAACTAATTACCTGGAGCTCCTCAGCAGTGACATTCCAGACCGAAACACACTGCGATAATAGCCGCCGTTCGGTTCAAGCAGTACGAGTGCTCGCTTGACATTGCTTGAGCAAAGACAGCAGTAGTGGGGAGCATGCAGATTTCACTGCGAATCCATTCCGTCCGGACGAGCCGTGAGCTGGCATGCATGCGGGAAACTGCTTTTGAAAAGATCGAAACTTTTTCGTGTTTTGATTTCAACAGTTCAACTTGGGAGTCCTGCTGTTCCGTATTGGGGGGGGTAACAAAGATATTTTCTACCATAAAATACAAAGCAATGAAGAGTGGAGAAACGAAGATCAGAAGAGGGAATATCTCGTATGCTCAAGAAGCTTCCGTCGTATTAGCCTCATTATCATCAGTCAATCAGAACAGACAATTCATACTAACCAATCAGAATGCAGCTTCGATTGGATGCGGGGTGTCCCTTTAACCGCCTGTTATCACTATTATAACACGTTCAGCGTAGATTTAATAACACCACTTTTCCCAAGCCCTATCGCTGCAATGACCTGGGCAGACCAGCAATTTGCTTTATCATTTTATATAATCACGTTTTAAAAAGCGTTTCGAGTAATGTGTTTTTGTGCGCAACTCGGCAGTCTTGTGGTTATCATCCCATTCATCGTTGCTCATACTTGCACGAAAAAAAAAAAAGCACCATCCGTTAATACTTCATCAACAGGCTTTTTTTTTTTTTTTACAGTTTCAGTTTCAATATTTTTTGTGTCTACTTTCAAAAGGCAAATACTCGACAGGCCTCAAGAAAATCAATACGCTCCATTCTGCGATTTCCATGACTGAAATTAAATTTCCATGACGTCAGACAAAAACGGTCCAGTCCACAAGCTTACAGAAGGCTTAGGGGGAAGCTTCCATGCTGCAGCTGGCTGTCCTGTCCTCATCCGCCCCCGCCCCCCCCCCCCCCAACCCACCCTCATGCCCCTCCCCATCCATCCTCTCTCTCTCTCTCTCTCTCTCTCTCTCTCTCTCTCTCTCTCTCTCTCTCTCATTGTCCACCTTCCCATGCCCAAGCACCCATCTACCTTCCCCAGCCGCTATTCTCTCTCTCTCTCTCTCTCTCTCTCTCTCTCTCTCTCTCTCTCTCTCTCTGCGGCAGTTTGTTCCCCCACTCTACAGTTCCTGCGAAGGCATCACTGCTCCTACATCATGATTACAGGGACACCTGGTGTGGTGTACGAGAGCCACTGCCTGACGTGTTAATGAAATCATGCTCTTTACCATCCCGTTTGATAAGTATGCACCTGCACATTCTCACAGACAAGGGGGGGGGGGGGGGGGGGGTATATGAAGGAGGAGACAGGAGGGAAGGAGGGGAGGGAGGAAGGGGCAGAGAGGAAACGGGCCACGGAGACGAGCGAGCGAGCGGAGGAAAGAGAAAAAAACAGAAGAAGGAACGTGAAGATGTAGAGGATAGAAAGGGGGGTGGCGAGACAGAGAGTGAACAACTGAGAGAGAGAGAGAGAGAGAGAGAGAGGGAGGGAGGGAGGGGGGAGGGGAGTTGGGGGTATGGAGGAGGAGTTATTGGGGGGAGGGGAAGAGCCAGAGTGGAATGGGGCGATAGAAGTATGGGGACTGGCGGAAAGAGATGCAGTAAACGGAACAGGGAAGGACGGAGTAAAGGAAGGAGTAGAGAGGCAGAGCAGAGGAGAGAGAGAGAGAGAGAGAGAGAGAGAGAGAGAGAGAGAGAGAGAGAGAGAGGAGAGAGAGAGAGAGAGAGAGAGAGAAAGAATGACGAAGAAAAAAGAAAGCCAGATGCACAAAGACGTGGAGCAGAATTGTATTGGGGGGGGGGGGGGGGGGGGGGGGGGGGGGGGGGGGGAGGGCGAAGCGGAGCTACTAGGGGTTGTCACAGTAATGGGGGTGGGGGTGGGGAGGAGGGGGGGTGGGGTGAGACAGTGGGTGAAGCAGATGGATACTGGAAGGATGAAATAAGACGAAAACGGAATGACAGAGAGACAAAATGAGTGAAAGACCGATAAGGAAAAGGAATTAGAGGCAGACAGACAGCGGGAAAGATAAGAGAGAGAGAGAGAGAGAGAGAGAGAGAGAGAGAGAGAGGAGAGAGAGAGACGAGAGAGAGAGAGAGAGAGAGAGAGAGAGAGATGGGAGAGTGAGAGAGAGGCATGCAAATAGAGAGACAGAGACTTAGGTTAAACAAGGCGTCTGTACAAGATTCAGGGAGAGGTCGAGACATGCCGAAACAAAAGAGGGTCGGTATACAGAGACAAACACTCGAGAGATATATAGTCACAAAGAGAACGAGAACCGCAGAAATAACTGTAGACACACATACAAAAACAGATTCAGAGATAGGCACAAAAAGACAAAAGCTCAAAGGTGCATCAAGACAAAAACTGAAAACTGATAGGCCTTGATTGTAGAGAGAGGGATTCAGAGATGAAGAGACACACACAGTTTTCAACCAGAATAACTTTCATGCCTGTCCCTTCCTCAGAAATAGACTTTGGTACCAGGTAGCAAATCTACTGGCAGAACCAGTTAAAAATCAAAACACACGCACATCCGCCCGCGCGCGCGCACATCCACCCCCGCCCCCGCGCCCGCGCTCGCCCACCCCCCCCCACACACACACAACCTCTTTCCCTCTCTCTCTCCTCCTCCTCGCACTCTCTCCTATTCACACACACACACACACACACACACACACACACACACACACACACACCCCCAAACGTAATGAATGTGCCATGGCTGCCCGATTTGTCAAAACATTGGACAAATTGCGTGTTCGGTCGGAACGGGCCGTAAATAAAACCGCCATAGTTGTCTTCATCCGTCGACGTTCTCAATTCAATGAAGCAGTAGAGCTGTTCACGCTGTTTTCTCCATCATCATCACACAGATGGTCCTGCATCTGAGGAGTATTTGCTGTTTTCTGTTTTAATACATAAAAAACATGCGAGTTGCTGTTGGATACTAGCTACGGTTCACCTTGAAGGGTGACGTAAGCTCACAGAACATTTCAGTGTTTCTTAATTTTCAATCGTGTGTGTGTGTGGTGTGTGTGTGTGCGTGCGTGCGTGCGTGCGTGCGTGCGTGTGCGCGCGCGCATGTGAGAGAAAGAGAGAGAGATCTTTGCCTTTTCCTTACTTCAATTCTTTGCATCCATCCAGTTTTTTTTTTGTTTTGTTTGTTTTTTTGATTTAGTCGCTGATCTCTATTCATATTTGGTTCATTATCAACGTTTTCATTTACTTTTAGTTGTTCTCTAATGTGGTCGGTAGACGTTCTCGTTATATGTATATGTCCTCGAATTCCTTAGTACTTACGAATTTTTTGTTGCATATGGATCGAATGAGCATTTTGTTTTTCTTTACTCTTCGTCCATTCATCTGTCAACTTAAAAAAAAAAAAAAAAAAGGGGGGGGGGGGGGGGGGGGGGGGGGGGGGGGGGGCACGATGTCTTGGAGTTTATTACCATGTAAAGATCAGACCTACGAAATTGTATGCCCTTCTGCTCTTTTTGCCTCAGGGACAGGATACTGTTGAGCGACTGTTCCGTTTTCAGGACTCAGCAGGACGCAGATAAAAACATGTCAGCCGTTGAACCGTATTATCTTGCTCATCATAGTGTCTTCCAGTCTTTTGCCTTAGTCTCCAACGTAGATCAAGGTTTTGGTTATCCAAGAAAAATCTGAATCTGTCAGTGTGTGCAACACTGCCCGATTTTTCTTTTTTTTACTTTTTAGGGGTCTTTTTTTTTGTCTCGATTCTCTTATCATCTCAGCAGCATTATTTTCACATGGCGCATTCAGCCAAGCCATAAACAGTCACAGCTTGACAATTCTGGTTGTAGTCTGGTACCACCGTACTCGGAGAGTGATCAATATCATAGTTGTTCTCGTCCACCCACCAGGGGGGAGACAATACAATGACGCGGAGCCGCTTCGATAGTGTTGCAGTGGTGTGTGCTCCGATTCAACATACATACGATGGGAGATATTTGGAAGGCCCCCCCCACTGGTGCCAGTAATGCCACTTGGTCAGAGAGCCAACATGAGCGATGGATGTGCAGGTGATCTTTATTTTTATATGTACATATTCGTCATGCAGTGGTTCCATTCAGTGCAGCTAATCAGTCAGAACTAGCACAAAAAAAAAAAAAAAATCATTAGCAGGCAAGCCATCACGAGAACATCGGTGGACCGAGCGTGAGCAAAATAGTTGTGTCCCCTGAAATGAGTATCTGAACGAGTCGGCCTGAGTGGACTCTGTTAATCACGTGACTTTTCGCCTGATCAACATGTGTTTTACACCCAAGCAAAGCTTTCATTGGACACGTCCCCCCCCCCCCCCCCCCCCCCCTTCTTCATCAGTCTTCTCTCTGTTTCTCTCTCTATGTTTCTAGCCCTCCCTCCTCCCCCCTCTCTATCTCTCCCTGTCTTCTCTCTCCCTGTCTCTCTGTGTCTGTCTGTCTGTCTCTCTCCTCTCTCTTTCTCTCTCCTTCTCTCTCTCTCCCCCCCTCCCTCCTTGTTTAATATTAGAATAAATAGAGAAAAAGGTTGGGGTTACTCGGCCTTCGTGGCAATGAATGGGAAAGGAGGAGTAAGAGAACCGAAGAAAGAAAACACACACTCAAGAATAAACACATGTACCAATCTATGCGTTGACAACACATGACCATCGAAGTCTGGTTTGTGAACAGAATCATTTTTTTTCTACGCCTATCAGGAATCGAATTCTGTCTTTTGAATGAGACTTAAACCAGTAGAACAGGGGCTGATTGTGTCTGTCAGACCCGAGTCTAACAGAGGTATATCACTTGTAATTACGTAGTTTTCTCACCACAGCGGGGGGGGGGGGGGGGGGGGGGGAGGAAGGAGGAAATCCCAGCTTGCAGCTTCAAGGCAACCAGCGAGAGAAGACTGACGAAATGTATAAGAAAAAAAAGAAAAAAAAAAGGGGGGGGGGGGGGAGGAAGGGGGAATCCCAGCTTGCAGCTTCAAGGCAACCAGCGACAGCAGACTGACGAAATGTATAAGAAAAAGAAAAAGAAAGACCCCAACAATGAATAAGTAGTGTGCTTAAAAAAAAAGTCAAACAAATACTTACACAGAACGCCATCTTTGAGCAGACGCTTGAAGATCCAGAAGCAAATGCAAGGAATGTCAAGCGTGCCTAGAGTCTGGAATATCTATTGCTCTATGGCACAAACACTGTCAGTCAGATGCGGCCGACAACAGCAAGGATTTGTACTTACTTACTTTATATGGATCTGCTTTCTAGATGGATCGTACAAGATAAACAGCGACAGTGGACCCTGGTGAAAACTCCAGCAGTGTTTCAGTCATTCAAACCGTCAGAGTTCGCAACATGCGAATAGTTGTCTGATAAAATAACTGTCAGAATGTTCTTCTGCCACACGGCTACTACCGGGTCCATGTCCCCTGTCCCGATTCTGCTTATGTCAAATAAACTGAGTGTAGACTTTGATGTAATCCACCTACCTGAAGAAACTAATCACAGGGTGAACAGCCAGTTACATGTTCACTACCTGTCTTGTGGATAGGTAAGGTAAGGTAATGTTGCTTACAGCCCAGCCGACCGCAAAGGGCCATATCAGGGCTGTCACCACGTTAAAATCGTCTCGTGGATAAATTTGTTCGATGCTGTTGGCGTTTTATTCTCGATTTCAGCTTGGAAATGGTCTATGTCGTTGACAGGGCTAGAAACAACATGGTCCCCTCGGTTTGTGAGTGACATTTCTTTTCTGCTCACCTCAATATGTTAATCATTTTTTTCCTGAACCCTGCCAAAAAAAAAAAAAAAAAAAACACATTTCAAATCAGTATGGGGAATCCTTGAGATCGTTGGCTGGCTTGGTCCACGAACAGACCAAGAGCGAAGACCATTTACAGACAGACGTTCGTTTTGTGTTTGGAAGAAGAATCAATAGTTCCGGTAGGTCAACAGACAGGCCTCAGACACAGGAATGGATGAAAACATCTGACCACTTTCAAAACAGCCGTATGCAAAAGACAATCCCTCATACTTTCCCCCAGACACTGCCGTCAATAGCTACCTCGATAATTGACTTGAGGATGAGCAGGCATCAGCAGACACACCCACCGTACCATGAAGTGGCCTGCTCTGAATCAGGAAATGCGGGCGTCACTGTCACAGAAGAAACGGGAGGAGAACGACGGAGGGTAGAGCTCAACGAAATAGTTAACGTGGTGATGTGGTCGAAAAACAACGTTGAACAAACAGTTGGCACACCAGGCGCACCGAGCGACAGGCACGATTGAACGTAACTACCAGCAAGCCATCTGGTCTTTACGAACGATCCAACCACAGTGAAGTTGAAAGAGGTTTCTTCTTCTACATCTTTGAATTACAAAAACATATCAAAACACTGTTACAACACACACCCATGACTAATAATCCCATATCGCCACACAGCTTAAATAAATGAAAAAAAAAAAAAAATGGCAGCACATGTTATTGTAATTAATTTGTAGGTCAGAGGAGAGAGTGTTTATACCAAGTTACGTTATTTTGCATGACTGGCTACAAAAGAACGACAGATCAGCAGGAATTATGAGCTGCTAATTGTCAAGCAACTGTGCAAAAAAAAAAAAAAAAAAAAAAAAAAAAGAAAGGGAAAAAAACAGGGTGGAAAATCCAAGAAAAAGAATAAGAATGACCAAACGTTTCTGGCCCTAAAACCCTTTACAACCCACTACAATGCCAGGCAACACGATGCAGTGCGAGTTGTCATGCAGGCCTGGAGAAGCATAGTCCTGTTTTCACGTCCATTTCTTGGTCCAAAGAGATTTGACTCAAAGGTAACCGAGGACTGAGACAGAAAATGCCAACATGTTTCAGAACACTTGACCTACCAAAACTGTGCCGTAAAATGACAGGACAATCTCGCCGATTTTAAATGTCAGTGTGTCCTCCAGAGTAGTCTTGTACGTTTTACAATCCACAATGTACCGGCGACATTACACTCGAGTGTGAAGATAACTAGCTGTGAACAAAATAACAGTGTGTGGGTGAATCGTTGTCTTCTCCGAACGTCCCAGGGGGTTATCCTTCATCTGTCCGATTGACCGACGGAGGCTGGAGGACAATGGCAGGGAGGACAGGAGAAAGCTCCGCAATAAACGTCTGGACGAGACGCACATACATTTGACAGACGTTGGCGGTTCAAGGCACGAAAAGGGGTCATTATCGATTGGGCTGTGAATAACCAATGGATTTAGTGGAGTCACACGTGCAGAGAACAACGCCGAATGAACCGGAGAACAGCAAGAGTGTCAGCAGGAGGAGGAGGAGGAGGAGAAGTAGGGAAAGAGATGGGGAGAACAAGGGTGTGAGGGAGAGAGAGAGAGAGAGGAAGAGAGTGGAGGATGCCAGGATTTAGTGGTACAGAAACAGACACTAACTATCCTCAAGACACACTCACCGCAGGGAGATAAAGCTGTAACGGCCACGGGACCCTTTGGGATGGAAAGGGCGAATGGCACTTGGGGAGGCAGACAGGAGCAAGACACAGCGGGTCAAATGACAATGTACAGCATAGCACCGGACATCGCCCCGGCTACCCAGTGACACAAGAGGGGAGAAGGAACACGAGAACGAGCCGTTCTGTCGTAAATGATTCATTTCCTCAACATGATCCAGAAACGTTAAATCAGGGACGGTTACGTTTAGTGGAATGCCGACTTACTAGATCACACGTCTGCATAGGAGTTGGGAGGCTCACACTTCCATAGTCCAAGCCTTACATAGCACTCCTCCCCTTGGACAAGCCAGAAATCACCGGCTGGCTTTTGCTCTAATCGTTTGTTCTATGTAAAGCCAAGCATCTACTGAAGGTAGAAAAACTTAATTAGAAAATGTAGGTGGAAAAAAATCACAGTAACTCAAGACTAAGGAAGATAACGTTTTCTACCACGGTGAAAACATTAAACTACAAAACTCAAAATTAATGTTGCTTGTGGTATACCTTCGCCCAGCACAAATATTAACCAGTAGTATTCAGAACATGCAAGGAAGCCACACAAAAAAATGAAAGTTCCAATGATGTCTGCTACTTCCACCTCAGACATGTAAGGTAAGGTCAGGTAATGTTGCTTATAACCCCGCCCACCGCAAGGGGCCATATCAGGGCTGTCACCACGTTACCTCAGACATGTACAAGCCACATTGACAGGTGAGAAGATAACTGTAGCACACAGAAAGAAGAGCAAAATCCTGCAAGGTATTAGAGAAGCTTGCCGCGATCAACAAAAATTACACACCACATCACAATGTGACAACGCAACATACTACAGTTAATGCGATTGAACGATCACAATTGTTCTTTGTCAGGAGGTTCTTTTACTAAGAGCTCTTCAGTTTGGTTTACTTTTTGTGAATAGTTACATTCTGTTAATACTCACCATAAGCGTATCAAGAATCATGATTTCCAACCGATTACTTTAGGGAGTGAAGATTTGTTGTCATCTGTTTCCTGTTAAAGATTAACCCGTTGCCTGTCTCTTGAACCTCAAGACATAATGTCCACATCAGAGGCCGAATCAACGACAGCAAGTCCTCTGTGAAGTCTATCCGCCATTCAAGTTTAAGACTGAAAAAGAGGCAAGGTATGGTAATGTTGCTTATAGCCCAGCCGACCGCGAATGGCCATATCAGGGCTGTCACTGCGTTGAAGTCAACTCAAGTCATTCATTCACGCAACCCTTTAAAAATGTACTTCTAAAACAAACACTCGTTATTTTTGTTAAAAATCTTTCTACTGTAAGATCTCAGATCAGATGAAAATGTAAACTCTTTAGAAATTCGAAGATTACACCAGGTGGAACATCTCTGAGCAAGGTTTTCAAGTTTGCTGTGAAATGTTTATGCCTCACATCATGCAATTCCCACGCTCTAAAAGAATACGTTTCATTTTGAGCGGTGCATGACAAGGAATGCACACAGAGCTTCTTTACTCTAAACGGTACGAAATGGGTTAAAAACGAATGGCCTGTGTGCAGCCGGCATAAAACCGTTTCTTCTTTGCTACCACCAGAGGTATACGACAGGAACTCTTTAGGGTTTAGGCGGATGTGGAAAAGTTTGTTATCCATCAGTGTATTCCAGTCCTTCTGCCAAAGGTCCCTGACCGGCAACCCAAGCAAGAACAATGTCGTGACCTCCTGCGTTCAACCAGGATGATCAAGGTTACGGCCAGCTATGGCCTCCAAAGCTGACAGCAAATCAGAAAGTCCTTTGCAGATCGAGAGATTATCTCCAGTGCTAGAACCAAAGCTGTAAGGTATGCAGAGTAAAACAGAAGTATCTGGCGGAATATGTTTTGATAACATTTGAGGAACACCTGGACAATAGGCTGCACGAGCCACTCCATCTTCGGACTAACCATCAGAAAACAACTTACGAAACGACGGGAATTCTGTACAGAGACTGGCAAGCAATGCCTTGTATGCCTCAGAACTGGTGGATTATTCGCGAAAAGCAGCAGGAGGATCACAACTTATCACCAGGTTGCTGTTGCTTGGGCTTACCCGCTGCTACGGCGGCGACTCGAGTATCAGAGGAAAAAGAATGCCGAAAAGACTTGAAGAGGGGACGTAGGGAGAAAAGCTCCATTGTGAAAGGCAGAAGATAAAACAGGGAAAACGATGGGTTCATTATTTGTCGAGGCCCTCAGCCTTAACCTTTCTGACATGGGAGACCCTACCAGGGGCATCAATTCCTACCACATAGTGCTTAGGCCAGCCAGCAACTTGGCTATACAGGCCTGAAAGCATTACAAAAACTAGCCATCCAGTCGAGATTTGGTTTGGCGCTTCCATAAGCAAAGCCTAAAGCATCACTGAACTACACAACCACCCCCCCACCCCCACCCCCACCCGCACCCCTCCCCTCGTTGCAACCGCCGGAGGGCACAGAATTACTATAACACAAAAGTGTTCACAGCAATTTATTAGGTAACATAATTGAAGCTGTCACCACGTTAAAATCAACTCACAGGTCATTCATCCACACAATTCTTTAAAAGACATCGTCTAAAATCTCATCCAAAACTTTGTTAAAATCTTTCCACTGTAAAATCTCAGATCCGATGAAAAATGTTAACCTCTTTCAAGAACTCAAAGATCGCGTCAGGCGGAACATCTCTGAACAAGGTTTTCATGGAATCTGCTGTAAAATGTTTGTGTCTCACATCGTGCAAATCCCAACACTCTAAAAGAATATGTTTCATTGTGAGTGGCACATGACACGGAATGCACATGGGGAGGAACTAATCAGTTACAGGCTAGGGATGGTAGCAGGAGGAGGAGGAACATTGATAAAGCCAACAGTCCAGCAGACGAAACTCAGACGAAAAAAAGGTAAACTATCTGGGACAGCTGCCAGTGAAAAAAATCACCCTCCACCGTAACCAGACGCTGCCATTAAGAGCCAGAAGGGAGAATTTACTCCAGAAATAAAGGGGTACTGACACAGACATCACTCACTGCTATGATGCATGCACGGAAGGAGATCAGCGTGGCAGCCCCAGCACGTGCGTACAGAGAGGAGGAAAAAGCCGTGGACCATAAAAGGACAGCTGACATGAGTAAACTGCCGCAGGTCAAAAGACCACATTCACAATGACACAGGACATGGGGCAAAACATTCCCATGGCGGCGTCCATGTACAGAAGGAAGAGAAGTGGGTCTGCACAATCGACCGAGCCGTAAATTACACGAAGAGATCTAGGACGGTGAGACTGGAAGTCTGGACAGGAGTTTACTGAAAATGCGCAAGAAATTCAGAAAGTCGTTTGAACATAATTCGTCATACCGTTTCGAATCACTGTCCCCAGATATATGTTTAAAAAAAAAACAAAACAAACAAACAAACAAAAAAAAAAACGTTCCTACGATAATATGGCACCGGAAAAGACAAAATTCCTCTCGATGGCCTTTTCATGCGGGGAAATAAGTCGTTGATATCTATAGGGTACATGTAGAAAAGGGGAACAGAAATGGAGCCTGGCGGTGGGACAGCGGACATGAGTTAACCGCCAAAGGTCGAATGGCAACATTGAAGTCGGGACATTAAGGAAGGAATCCCACCGACAGCAAGCGAAACGTGACACGTAAACCGACCTCAGAGAGCGTTGTTTATAGCTCTGCCAAACATGGAGGCCAGCAACGCGTTCTGTATGATACCTGAACCAGGCATTTCCTCTAGATAAAGAAATCGATCAAAGCATCACCGACAGTGGAATGTGGAAGAGTAGTATCAGTGGGCGTTGCGCTTGCCGTTAAAGTCACAGGATCCCATGCATGTAATTGCCTATATATATATATATATATATATAGACTGTTATTTCACGTGCAGCGTAAACAAAGATAACGCAGAACAGCCCCAAATGATATAGACTGCTATTTCCCGTGCACTGTAAACAAAGATAACGCAGAACAGCCCAAATGACAGTTACAGAAAGTCAAAACAGATTATTTTAGCCAATTCTAGAACGTTAACTGAACCTCCGGGCATCAACCTGTATTTGTCTCCAGTCTCGCCCCCTAGTCTTCATCCTAGTCTAACATAATAACCCTAGCGCTCACCCTACCCTTTCTATATGAAATAACTTCTTTAAAAAAATGTTTTTTTTCTGCTGTAAGCAATTAATTTCTTGCTGACAAAAATGAAAGACAGACGCTGCCATATTAAGCAATGCCAAGTTTTCAAACAGACAGGGATGCCAAAATCTGAACTGTCTACAAAGTAATACAGTAGTACAGTACAGTACAAGACAACCAAAACAATTTAACATCATATAATATAAAATGATAAAGTTTTTTTTTTTCTGTTTCAACCTCTGCGCCACCTCAGAGGCAGTGTACTCACGCCGCGCATTCCAACACCCCATCCACAGCCACAGCCCGGTCGGCCCCGCCGCAGCCCCGGCCCGGCAATCCACAGGGAGCAGTCGGTGTCAAGTCGTCAAGAGGCAACCCACCGGAGGAGACACTGCACTGCTGCCGAGTCACTTCGGTGGTGTTCAGTGGCGCTTGTTCTGATCTAACATACGCAAGACACCGCCTACTAAGCCCGCTACTGACGACAGTAATTGCTTAGTCGCAGAGCCGGCGTGAGTGAGCTCTCCCTCAGGAGGGCACCACCACGTCCGTCCAACGACAGCCCCCATGGACTCGCCGATACTGGTGACCCCGACGGAACCAAACCAAGGCCACAGACATAAAGGACATCGAAAATGAGGTCACCATGAAAGCAGGGAATGAAGGGCCACAGAACGTAAGACTTTTTTTATGCTGATCAATCATAATGAGGATGATTAAGATGATGCTACGGGTTTGCATTTCGGTCTGAGCCTACATGACAGAGCTGTACTCTACGCTTCCTTTCATATATATCCCGGCGTGAATCAGGCCCGAAAGATACAGACACCTGCAGTGTTGGTCAGGAAATTTGAGCAACAACCTCAGAAACGCATCCATTAAGTGGACGGAACTCGACTGTGTTGTCCCAGTCTTCCCATTGAGTCCGCAGCAAACTCAACTCTGGGTAGGAGTCGGTCGGGGCAGAAAAAACCCACATGACTCTGAAGGAATTCGAACCCACGACCTCCCGGCCGTGAGTCCACGACGCTAACCACTTCGCCGCGGCGGCTGGTAAAAACGATACAAAGTTATGCAAAGCAATGGAAAATAACACGGCACAGCGCAGTACAACACAATCACAGCCAAGCTGCAAAAAATGACCACACAGTCTCAGCTGCAGACAGGCTTTCCACAGTACCACCATTATCCTGTACTGTTCTCAACAGTGCTGCTATCAAAGCAGACTCACCAGTGACAAAGGACTGGGGGGGGGGGGGTGGGGTGGGGTGTTCTTTTGTGCAGACAGTGTTTAAAACATGGGAACATCACTCACCAACTACACCAGTTAGTACAACCCTCCGCTACAAGGTCTTCTACAGAATAGTTTCTATATCAAACATGCTTGTAGCGAAAGAAATAAGTGTGGGAATGATGCTTTTGGATAAAGCGATGAGAAGGAACGATAGTTATGTGGACAGTCTAACCTTGAAACGTTTTTTTTTTTTTCTTTCTTTATTAAACAACCCGGAGTACATCATTCTTCCACCTAGCTGAGCAGAACCAAGGCGGAAAGACCGCAGGGAAAGAGGACAGCAGAAAGTAGGCTGAGGAGAGCAGCAGGAAGTGTGGTCATGGAAGGGAGGACGTGGCATGATTGAATCTGACAAAATGTTGGAGCCATGTCGCGCTTTGTGCTGTGCACACCAACGCAAAGCGGAACGGATCGATTCGCAAACTTACCTGCAGGTCCTGTACAGGACAAAGAGAAGCACACTGAAATGAACACTCGGACGGACCGCAAATCAAATACAGTGTTTATATTCCCAGTTACAAAATAAAACAGGTAATACAGTTATCAGACAAGACAAATTTCGATAGAAAAAAATGAAAATGTGTAGGAAAACAAAAGAGGACAAAACAAACAGAAAAGAACATTTGATATTAAAAAAAAACGTGCAAAGGTGTAATTTTGATACCGAGGAATCTACCACAGGTCTCAACCATATCGGCAATTTTCTTACCATTACTTTGGTCAACAAATGCTTGCTGAAAGAAAGCATGAAACTTGATGATAACGTGAACATGTTTGAAATGCAGTAGGAGCTTTGAATATTGGTATTCAAGTAAACTAAGGGCTTACCCATGTCATCAATGTTTAACTGTTGATGTCAATCCCATTTCCCAACATTTTTCACATACACACGCATGCACACACGCACGCGCGCGCGCGCGCACACACACACACACACACACACACACACACACACACACACACACTATTGTACTGGTGCAGAACATGTTGGGTAGGTATTGCAGGTCTTACTGGGCTAATATGCAGGTCAGGCGTCCACCAGGTCGTCTACACGAAACCCGTCATCCAAAAATCTTTATATCTAAGTTTTTGATTTACCCATCCAGCTGTAAATCCTGCGCACTGTGGTTTTTGTACTTTAGAATCTACGAAAATACGGACTAGCTCGCACGAGGTGACACCTGGCATAAACACCCTTTCAAACAAAGGTCAGATCATCGAGTGCATTCCATTAGGATACAATATTACAGGTATGACAGGCGTGCAGTTACTCAAGTATTCCTCCTTTGTAAAAAGTCAATTCCGATTCTAGATGATGAACATCGTTATGCTCCGATTCTTCGTTTCTGAAATGATCCCAGACAGAGAATTACATAACACAACGGTGTTTGTCGTTTTGTGTTAGATGATAAGCTTGGAACCGCCAGTACAGCAGTAGAAGAGAGTGGATAATGATATAAACAGTTATGGATTTGCGGGGAAAAGAAAATCGATAATGCCAACAGGCTAATAATAATATACGAACCGCAGACGAAAAAAAAAATGGGAACAGTTCAAAAGCAGCTGTATGTTAAATATTACCTCCACATCATGGCCACACACTACTGTCAATAACCAAATGTCGATGCCGATTCCAGAGACACAGCGTGCTGACACGGACTTCACTCGCCGCTGAGACGCATTCACGCATGGAGATAAGTCTGTGGCAGCCCTAGAACGCGCATACAGAAAGCAACCTGCTTTAGACTCGCAAGGGAAAACTGACATGAGGAAAACTGCTTCAGGTCAAAAGACAACATTGATAATGACAATGGACATGAGAAAGATATCCACATGACAGCTTTACGAGCTGTCCTTCAGATATCGTGGAGGAGAACAGAGAACTGGTCTTCACAGTGAACTAGGCCATAAAGAATATGAACTGATTTCAGATAGTGAGGTAGGAGACAATAACAGGAATGTAACGAGAATACAAGAAAAACTCGGAAAATTACATGAAAATAATTCCCTACCAGTCACTACCATCACTGACGGTGGTCCATGCATGTTAATGAGCTCAAGGTGTTCAAACTTTCCCATGCCATTTTTTTAGAAAAAATGCTTTTAAGCTAGTTTCATACACAAAATGTGTTCTATTATCAGACGGCTGTTTCAGTGAGCCTGTAACGTGCTAAATATTTACTTCTTTTCTTCACACTCACACATAGGCCCACATCACGTGTTTGTGTTTCTTGAAGATCCCTACTGATTATCAGTTCTTTGATTTTCCATAAATAAGAAAAGAATCCAAGACTTTCAAGTCCTGAACAATTGTATTTTGAAATTCCAAGACTTTCAATGATTTCCATGACCCAGTCGCACTTGGTGATTAGACAAACTACAAAAGCAATGGGAAAAAAAACACGCTGCCATGAAAAAAAGGCACAAGAACAGTCAAAAGTCTATGCCACCCATACTATTTCAGTAGATATACCAACATTCAAATGGCAACATTGAAGCCGGAGAAGAGGGAAAGAATCCCATCGGCAGTAAGCGATACAGGACATGAAAACCCACATCGAAGCCACCTCAAAACACGGACTAGCTCGGGGCAGACAAGGTGTACCGAACGACACCACCATTTTCGCTTGATAAAGAAATCGATTTACGTATGGGTGAAAGTGGACGGGTAGTGTCCGCCAATATAGTGTCTGCCATTGAAGCAACAGTACTCTATGCCTTTGGTATGAATCTCATACCACGTATCCCCGCCTCCTTTCACCTTTCACTGGGTCTAAAGAATGGTCATTTAATCGTCCAGATAACATACAAAACTGCGATTTTACGTAAAAAAGAACCCAAATAATGTTAAAAGGTAATTATAAAGGTTCACATACCTCAGCCAATTTGTAGATGTTGCCTCAAATTTGTCTATTCCGAGTCTGCCAATTTCTATCCCTAACCTTATCCCTCATATTCACCCTAACCTAGTTCTAACCCAACCCCGATCTTAACCATAGTTTACCTTTATATAACATTAAAACCTCTCGTTATATTTTTCTGCTTGAGCCAAATGCCGTGGACTAAAATGAATAATGCATTCTGCTATTCTAGGCGTCGATCTCTTCTGGGAGGAACAGTATTTTTTTTTTACAATCAATTTGTCAGATCAGAACAATGCACTGTGGAATACAGCATTATATAAACAGAATGGCGAAACGAAACCCCCGCCAATTCAACCTCATGTGATGTGCGAGAGAATTCAATGTAATGTACAGCAACACAAAATAATACGACATAGCACAGTACAACAGGACACAAGAAAATCCAAACTGCCATACACGACTGTTCATTCTCCAACTGGAGAAGGGCCGACCGCTGCATCCCCATAATCATGAATAATCACTCTCTATGATATATCAAAGCAGATTAAACCAGCGACGGAGGAAAGGGGAGGGGGCACAGACAGTGTTCATAACTGGGAACACTAATTCACTAAATCTGCAAGAGTACCTTCTTTTCCACTGTTAAGTCTTTCACAGACTTCTCATCCTGAGCATGCTAGTGGTGAAAGAAGTGGGTGTGGAAACAGTCCTTTAGGTAAAACAACCAGAAGAAACGGTAACAGTTTAGACAGCCTGAAACCGAGTTGTTCTTCTTTAAACAGTCTGGGGGGCACAATTCTTTTCTCTACTTGAACGAACATAATGCAGGAAGAGCAGGCGAGAAAAAGTCAGAGAGGAGGGGTGATGGGGTGAAAGCAATAGGAGTGTGTTGGCGGCGGGGGAGGGAGGGAGGGAGGGGGATTAGGGTGGGGAGTTCAAAACACAAGGCTTGGTGAACCGAGTGGAGCAGACAGACCTGTAAACTGTTCTTTCCATCATGTGCAGGACGGTGCAGAACAGTAACCAGACAGTAGCCACCAGTTTCAGTTCCATCAAGGTGTTCACTGTGTGTGGACGTGTCCATATACGCTACACCAAATCCGCCAAGATTTCGAGACCACACTGTGCATGGTTTCAAGCTGGTGGATGAATGAATTGATGACCAAGATGAGAGAATTATAGAAGAAAAAACATCGCGGCTACGACTTGGAGGATGTCTGCCCTACGCATTAGCCCAACGTGCTGGTCAGACCTACATTGCCCAATCTCACACTGGCTGTGTCATTACATCACTGTATGTATGTGGGGGGGGTGCACACATGCGACAGTTGACCTGCATTAGGGAAAGGCGCAGTATGGGTCTGCCCAATCTATAGGAGTCTTTGGGGAGTTCGCCTTGAGATTATCCCAACGTTTGTTCGGTTGGTAATGTTTCTTGCACTTCATTTAAGTCTGGATAAAGGTAAGGTAAGGTACGGTAATGTTGCTTATAGCCCCGCCGACCGCGATGGGCCATATCAGGGATGTCACCATGTTAAAAATTCACTAGTCATTCATTCACACAGCTCTTTAAAATACATCTTAAAAACCCACCCGAAATTTTTAAGTCTCGATGTGTGGCCATTTTCTCTCTTAATGTTGCTCTTTGCTCTTGTGATTCTTTAGATTTCCTATCACATCAGATCGGCCAAGCTGTGATCCAGTTCTTATCATTATCTTTTTTTCTAATCCTCCATCATCCCCGCCTTTAGTACTTTTTTTTTTTGTAAAGGCGGTCTTTTATTTTGCTTTTCCTCTCTCTCTCTCTCTCTCTCTCTCTCTCTCTCTCTCTCTCTCTCTCACACACACACACACACACACACACACACACACGCACGCACGCACGCGCGCGCGCACGCATGCACGCACGCACACGCACACACACACACACACACACACCTATTTGTTTGAATTTCTACAATGGACATTTGTGGTAAACGTTTAGTCTTATTTAGTATAAAAAGTCTGGCTTTCTGTTTGACTTGATGCTTGGTGTACCGACTCATTCATTCCGTTTCACCGTTATTCTCATGTCTCCGTGCCTCGTTCGCTTGCTCTCGTATTATATCCGTGTTCTCTACACACATTTACAATAGGAATAAACATTTCAGGGGGTGGATACAAAAAAAACCCAGATTTTCTGTGTGTCCTAGAGTAGAGTGCACTGATTCACTCATATGACGTAAGATGTAGATATGTGACCGCGTACATAATCGTGTAACTTATCGTTATTTTGCTCGCCAGTGTGTCTGCTTTCTCCTTTCCTTGAATTCCTGCATGTCCAGGCCAGCATATCCAAACGAGTCTCTCCAGTGGAAGGTTGCGCATTACTCCATGCCAAGCAGGGCTTCCCATTCCACTCTCCACTTTTTGAAGTAGGTTCATGCAGTCAGTCAGCATCATGGCTTGTCGAGTTTTAAACGGGTCTGTGGATGAGAACCATCAGAGCGCTTGTGTCACTGCTTCTACCTCCACTGTCGGCCTTCACGTTGTTAAACTGTATGCGCCATCGTCTTCCTGGACAGTCCGGCCGTTTTGCTTCATTGTGTGTCCCCAGCCTGACTTACCTCTGGTGACGGAACCGTCAGAGTATACAACTACCTCTTCGCCTGTGCCACACTTTTCTACCTGCCTCTGAATTTCGGCGTTTGGGTTTTGCCTTCTGGTCATTCTCAACAGCGCCTTCAAAGTTCTGAAGCGATGACAGTTTGGTAGAGGTGACTGAAGCGGGCTGGGTGCTCTTCCCATTCTTTCGTTTCACTGAGCTCTGCTAACAGGCACACAAGCTGTATACCGTCTTCTGCCCGTTCCACCCATCATTTTCCACGTCCTAGGCCAGCGCCTTGGTTTCTTTAACCGCAGCGTGTAGTAGGTTTTGTTGATTTTCAAGTGACCTGAAATATGTCTTCATCTGTTCTAGCTCGTCTCTTACTGCATCGTAGGAAGGCCGAGCAGGTATCGGCCAAGTTCCAACTGGTGTATTCCTCGTGGTTCCCAGGATGAGTCTTACCGTTTCATTTTTGAATTCTTTCTGATTTAGGAAGATCGCTCTTGGACAGTGTTGTAAGCTCTATCCAAAACCAGCAGCGTCGGAAACTACACACATGTAACCCTGGCCGAATGCTTTACTGGATGATGGCCATGATTCCAGATCAGTCAGTCTCAGGTCTTGTTCGCCTTGGCTTTGACAACAGAGGAACAGGAGACTCAGGTCTTGGTCCGCCAGGAGTCTCTATCGACACTTGTTTTAGTGGAAAGCATGTGTACAACATAGTGTGAGTGTACTGCAACGTCACATTTGAGGTCAGCCTTTTGCTAGCCGAGTTAATGTACCCAGGCAGCAGAGAGTAACAGGCTGCAGAACTAGTGACCTACCAACCCAATGGACTGTAAGTAAAACTCATTCAGAAAAATAAACAAACGCATGAACCCGTTTTATCCTTATCTATTTTCATTATTTCTTTATTTAATCATTCTTTTTTTCTACACCAGAGAACGGAAAACGGGTAATGTAAAAATTAAACAGAGAACGGAAAACGGGTAATGTAAAAAAACAGACTAATAGAAATGGGAAGTGTGTAGATACATTTACTGAAACAAGTGGGAATTCTGATGCATAGAGAGTCCGCTTCTGGTCTTGATCATATTGACCATTTTCTTACCGTTACTTTCATAAATACACGCATTGACATCGATATAACTAAATAATGATGTGGGAATATTTACGATATACTGGGGGCTGACCCATACAATAATGTTTCACTGTTGACGAGTATAAATCAAATAACTGTAAAACTTGCACACACTGTATTGTTTGAAGCTTCTTAGCATTTCTCGACTTCAATAAATAAGGAACGCACAACAGAAAACAGTACAAAACGGGGATGCTGTACAGAATTATTTGAATAAACACTCACTGAAATAATAAACAATGCATTACGTCGGCGCTCGTGTGGCATAGAAAAGAAAATCTACAAGATACAATCCGCAATCCGCTATTGAATTCACACCTGGAGCTGAAGCTATCTCTTTCACATGATACAATGTCAACACGACACACTGGGTGGCATATGAACAAGGTACTTCAGATCATACAACGACGTGAAATGCAACACTGGACAAAATTCCAAATCAAATGTGACAATGAGACAGGACTGGAAAGAGGACTACATCATCATTGTATCACCGTGACCTTCTCAAAAGTACGACTGCGCGACCAAACACTCAAATTGTTAGCAAAAACAACGCTTATTCAATACCAGACAGACAAGTGTTTACATCATCATCTTCAGATGCCAAAAAAAAAAAAAAAAAAAAAAACCATAGTGCTTAGAATTTCACGCTTTCTGCGATCGGGACGAGTATTGCGATGTGTACTTCATTCAGTCACATATGGCATCTGAAAAGAAAATTTACTTGCCCCGTTTTGTATTGAAAGAAGGGATACGTTGCGTTACGTTTTAGTGTGTTTACTGGTTTGTGTTGCATTGGGTATTAAAATAAAAACAACTCTACATTTTGTTTTTCCATGTTTATTCGCCTGTTTTGCAATGGGTATCAAAAACTGACCACTTTGCAACCTATGTCTCTTATGTGAAAATGACTTTTTCCCTCTTTTTAAACCTTACAGTAGTTTTTGTTTTCAGTTTTGTTCTTAACACATAAATCACTCAACCTATTGAAAGATGTAAATGTTAAGAGTGGTGATCTCGAGTGAAAACCTGGCTCAGTGGACAATGCCTCCTGCTCCAAAGTTAGAACGCCCTTGGTTTGAGTTTCCCACGGCACAGGCCTTTCGTGCTCCGATCTGCGGTCTAGCTGCTCTTCGTACAGATGAAATAACAAAGCAATGCAATGCATCTGGAATACGAGTAGCATATGGGAAAAAAACAATCTAGGACAAGATACGTGACACTTGCAGAAACCGTAAGAACAAAAACTTAAAAAGAAGACAGAAATCCACTCATGAAAATGAATAAATAGTAAATAAACAACAGATGGGAAAAAAAAAACTTGTAATGCCTGGCACCGGTGAGACACTATCTAAAAGAAGAAGATCGCGATTTTCATGCATGGAAGTCATAAAGCAATGCGGTACCAGGAAACACACCACAGCTCAAATAATACAATGGAATGCAACACAACATACCAATACAATTCATCGTATTAGAAATCGATCTATTCTAGGCAATAGACGTTGTAACACAATAACAAACAGCGTGATGCTACACAATTCAACCCTAAGTACTACAGGGTTTATAGAACACAGTGCAACGCTATCCTTCATGAATGTGTGTCTAGTCTCCAGCTGAGAAAAGTTTGTCCACTGATTTGCGACCTCGAACGCACAATTCTAGCATCGAACATGATAAAAAACCGGTAGCAGCGAACTCGGAAGGAGAAGAGGAGAAATCACGTGTTTAACAAAGCCTGAACTGTCACACAGCCTCACAGCATGGAAACGGTCATTCAAAACCCCTGACTGTGTCTGGTGAGAAGATGCCAACGCTGCAGACTTCTAGAAGCTTACAGCCCTGATATGGCCCTTTGCGGTCGGCTGGCTATTAGCAACATTACCTAACCTTCTAAAAGTTTAAGGCCACGATTCTGCTGTCATCACATGAAACGTGTGTGAAGTTGGAAGGAACGCATTGCACTGTTGACAGCCCACGGTGAAACCATGTCTTCTTCAAAATAAGATTTTTTTTGTTGTTCACTGTCCATTTTCCTATTGTCGTGAAATGGTCTTCGTGATCGACAGGATCATAGGCAATACGATCTGGATCTGAATCTGGATTAGTACGTCGTTAAAACATCCATTAACTGGCATAGGCGCGACGGTGGGGGTGCGCAGCGCGATGATATCGTCGGCTTCTGGCTTTTATTTTTTTCATGATTAGTGCTTAGCATCTCTATTCACCGTTTACCTCTAATATTTGAAATTTTTTTCTCAGATCTGCTAAGAACCGCATTTTAAGAAAGCAAATGAAATATTTAAGATGAACACTGATTGGAATAATTCATTACTGTTATGGGAATTTCATACATTATTGATAAGATAACCGAAGAGAAATCGAGAGTGAAGATCGCTACTGAGAGACCTTCATTAACGGGGAGAAGTAGAGTCAATAGATCGATGGGGCCCCACAGACAGGCTTAAGCAGAACAAAAGGGGGGGGGGGGGGGGGGGGGGGGGGGGGGGGGGGGGGGGGGGGGGGGGGGGGGGGGGGGGGGGGGGGGGGGGGGAAGGGGGTCTGGCCATTTCAAAAACAGCGCGCATGAAAAGATCGCCCTTCCGACTCTGCCCAGACGCTGCCATCAATAGCCAGCTCGATAATTGACGTGAGGGTTAACAGGCACCAGAGGACAAATCCAGCACCCCATGAGGCAGTTCCTCTGGAAAGATGGTAGCGTGTGTACGACACACCATTTACGCTGGGGAGTGAGGAGCCCTTCCTGTCGCGCGCCCCTTTGTTCTGGCCCCGCTCACCTTGCGTTTGTTTGTTTGTCTGTGTGCCAGGAGAGTGGATGAAGAATTGTACATTATATTTATGTGGAGTTAAATTATTAGTTTACTTGTCAACAATTTTTTTAAGATGGAAAGAAATTCAAGCTAAAGATCATGTTACTTTGTCGGCGAATTTTTTACAAAAATGCTTATTCACTATGAAAGACAAAATTCCCCCCCCCCCCCCCCCCCCCCCCCCCAAAAAAAAAGGGATAACGTTAACTGGATTCAAATATTCACTGATGTTCCCCTATGGAGCCACCCAAATGTAGATTGTCTCCTGACATGGTTGAGAGACGTTAAAAGTAAGCAGAGGTTTTTCTTTTTAATGAGAATTTTTTAAATATCAAATCATTTTCCAAACACATACATTTCAAACAAATTACATAATTGATTAAACACACACACACACACACACACACACACACACACCAAAAGAGGCAATCGAACAATCATACATTCTTGAACACATAGCGAAAGGGGGACCAGCAGGCTCACCATAATGCAGGGGAATCTCTTGGGATGATCGGGCTGACAGGGTGTTCACGCTAGCGACGTCAGCATACCATGACCTGCCTGAGGAGCATGTTCGAGAAGAGACCATCAACAAATTCTGCCAAGGGAGTTTGGATAAGAAGACAGGAAGGAGACAGGAAAGCATGTCTGTCTGGAGGGACCTCGATCCACTGAGGAGGCTTTGAACAAGATTAAACAGTTCACACCATATCTCCCAAGCAATGGGTGACAGAAAACGCAAGCACCTGGAAGATCCTAGGGTAGCACGGGTAGGGGCAAGCCAACCTGTTACCAGGGAAGAACTCGAGAATCTGCAGAAGGCCATAGAGAGAAGCTCACGCTGCAGCTCTCGAATGTCGAAACTAATCGGAAGCAGGCAGCCTACAGCCTGAAGTCGTTCGCATCGGGTCGAGTTTGTCCAAGCTCTTCCTGGGGTACACATCATGGTGGGTGTCGTTCCAGTTTAAGGCCAGGGTGGACTGTGGAGCGGAAATAACCATTGTCGCCACTTCCGTGTACAACAAGCTCACCAAAAAACACCAAAGACGCTAAAGGAAGCGGTGATGCAAATGGCTGACCAGGGTTCTACTCTGAAGGGTTTCGTCACCGCACCGTTACCACTGAAGACCGGCCGGACAACCTTCAGGGAGGGGCTGTATGTGGCTCCGATTGCGGACGAGATGCAGTTAGGGCATGATCTTCTGCACCATCGGGGGGCGATCCATGCCATGAGGGCCGAAACTCTGTTAACAGGGGAGGAAACCATCCCCTTAGATATGACTTTGGTCAGGGACCACCAACCGTAGCCAGGGTTACAGCTGGCCTTTAAGTTGTGGCACCCCCGAACACTGTCATGGGGATAACCGGCAGATCGGACAAAGTCCTTCAGGACTACTACACCGAGTCCTCAGTGGGCTCTGAGCCCTTTATCCCGAAGACGGTGCGGAATTCCGGGGACAACCCAATCCTCTGCCTGGTGACAGGTACCACAATATCAGAAGGGGGAGCTGGATATACTGGACCCGGTACAGCAGGGATCTTCCTCTGAAAGTAGAGGCCACGCCCAGGTGCTAAGAGGGGAAGCAAGCTGCCAGAAGGGTACGAATGGGGGAAAGGCGACCCGAAAGGAACCAAGTACCAGAGCATCTGCAGAAGCTGGCTAGTGACTCGAGCACACACCTGACAGAAAATCAGAAGGTAGAGTTAACCAACCTCTTATGTGATTATCTGGGCCCGTACTTACATGTCATGGGCAACGGGGAAGTGACCTCTATACGTCGTTGTAAGCTCGAAGGTCCTTTACTTAGGTGTCCGTATGTCGAGAGTAACCTTTAACATCTTCATACTGGCAATTGGATCATAGTGGTTATAACTGCAGGCTGACCCATCAGCATGCATGGGTTTGAAACCATATAGACCCCAAAACAAGAATTTCACGCGAGTCTGCTGTGAAGAGTTTGTGTCTGACATCATGTAAGCTCCCACACTCTATGGGAACATCTTTCATCGTGAGTGGTACATGACACCGAATGCACCTTTCAAGAGAGAAAAATGGGTGTAGAAATGAGCGGCCTGTGTGCAAACAGCACAAGGTAAGCTAAGGTCATGTTGCTTATAGTCCAGCCGACCACAAAGGGTCATATCAGGGCTGCCACCACGTTAAAATCAACTCAAGTAATTAAAAAAAAAAACCTGTTCCTTCTTAGTGGTCGCCCGTGCAACATGGTAAAGCTCTTCCTCTTTGGAAGAGGTTGTGGTCTGTCCGAGTGCCATTCCTCATGCCAGAGGTCTTTAACGTAAGTCTTAGCCTTTGGTTTAAGACCGGTGTGAGAGAAAGAAACTATCTGTTCAGCCATTTATTAATGGCACTCTTGGCAAGTTGATCGACTAAACTCGGTCTCGAATGTCCACTTAGCCAGGAACCCAAGCAAAAACTGTGTTATGTACATCTGACTTCAGGTAACTGTACAGCTGGAACAGTTTCAGCCGCTGAAGGTGGTTGACGTTACCGCCAGCAATGGCCTATAAAGCAGACAGGGTCTCCGAAAGAATGAGAAATCTTTATGTTTTAATACAAACTGTTTCAACAGCCAGAGCTAAGACTGACATCTCGGCCATATAGAAGTAGCCGTCAGGTGAAATACTTTGAGGACATCTCTGAGAGGCAGCGGTTCTGACCAACCCAGAGCAGAGACAAGCCCTCTTCAGATCAGAAGCTGTTCTGCTTGGGATCACCTTCAGCATGCGGGGTTGATGTGTGTACAAACAGAAGCCAACCAGCCCTGCCACCTATCCCCCCCCCCCCCCCCCCCCCAATTTTCCCCGCTCATCGGTTATGCTCATCTCCCAATGACCGACACCTGAGCGCCACGGGGGTTAGCTTGGTCAGCTCTGGAATTTCCTGTCTTGACCCAGCCCCACGCGGGGATGGCCGCCTGATACACCTGGACCAGTGTATACCTCCTCTGTCTTATAGAGAGTTCCCAGCCAAAGAGATGTGCTGAGAGCACCCACCCTCTTGGTCATTAGGATCTCATTCCCCTCTATCACAGGTCGCACTGCATGGCAAAAAACAACGGGATGTGAAGAGGACCACGTAGAAAAGAAAAAATGTGGAAAAGAAGACTTGAAGGGGAGAGACAGATGGAAAAGATCTATAACGTCCACATGCACAGGCAAGAGAGAGAACAGCAAAAAAAGGCTACTCTTTGTCAGCGCCCTCACCGCCCTGTCACGGGTGACAACCCTAACGGGGGGCATCAGAGTCTACTACGCTGTGCCCCAGGCCAGTCAGCAGCTTGGCAATGCTGGCCAGGAAGCAATGTGCAAAACTAGACTTCCATCCGAGTGTTGATGTCCCCTCAGCACAACCAAAAGGAATCACTGGACCACACAAGCCCTCCGACAACGGCAAGGTTGTAGCCCCCCAGAAGTGAGCGAGTGAGTGAGTGAGTGTGTGTGTGTGTGTGTGTGTGTGTGTGTGTGTGTGTGTGTGTGTGTGTGTGGTGTGTGTGTGTGTGTGTGCGCGCGCGCGTGTGTGCGTGTGGTGTGTGTGTGTGTGTGTTGTGGTGTGTTTTTCGTTCTTTAATTTAACGTCTATCCAGCTAACAGTGATCTTAGACAGTATGTAAGTGTTGTGTGTGTGTGTGTGTGTGTGTGTGTGTGTGTGTGTGTGTGTGTGTGTGTGTGTGTGCATGTGATTTTTTTTGGTGTATGCATGCAAACGGTTGGTGTTGATTTGGGGCGTAGGTATGTATAATGCAATTACGCCTAGATTTAAAAAAAAAAAAAAAAAACATAACTGAATCCAAAACTTTAAAAGAAACACTAAATAAGCAACTAACACCAAGATTAAAGAAATAACATAGACGTTAAAGTAAATGTAAAACTGGGCTCTTGATCAGTCCTTGATCAACTTCAAAAATGTTCGATTCGTTAGAGATGCCGTCTTGAAAGACTGACATCGACGGTTCAGTGTCCAACAACCAAGCAGGTAAATAGGGTTTCATTCTATCGCACAAAAAAGTAGATGGAACGGAGTGATTTGCTGGCCACAAATACAAGTCACATGTTTACAGAATTTGGTTTTTTAAAGCATTAAGCCTCAATCTAAAAATCAAACTTTTTAAAATCCTCTCTTGGTAGAGATTCTTGATACCTGTTTTATTGTCTGATATCTTTGTTAAATAATATCCCCTTTTTGTTTTTTGGTGCCTTTTCCCCTTCTTTGAAAAAGAGTTTCCAGGCTGCGTCTTTTAAAAGACTATAACTCTCATGTAAGGATAAAGGAATGTATATCTTTGTTAAATCAGTTTCAGTGATAGCAGCCTTTTCGGCTAATTTGTCTACCCTTTCATTCGCAGATAATCCACAGTGAGATGGAACCCAACAAAAATCGACATAAGAAACCACGTAAATGCAAAAAAATGAATTAAGTGGTACATTTCTGATACAAGTTCTGCTCTAACACTTGTGGTGTGTGTGTGTGTGTGTGTGTGTGTGTGTGTGTGTGTGTGTGTGTGTGCAAGAGATACGGTGTGTGCACATGCGCGCGGTCTAGACGGTCGGTCAGCTGACGATACGTGAGATCATTTTATACAACAGTTGAAAAAATTAGAAAAAAAAAAAAACAGAAAAGAAAAATGAACAAACTTTTACAAAATGGAGAGAGAAAAAAAACCTGCACGTAAAGCGTTCTTCGTTATCATAAACATGGCCTCATATTTCTTGTAATTATTTTCTTTTGCGTGTACTTATAAATCCAGTTTTTGTTTGGTTGGTTGGTTGGTAAGTTTTGTTTTCTTTTAGGAGGGGGCAGGGGGGGGGGGGGGGGGGGTGTGTGCTAACACAGGCTTCAACTCCCGTGTGAGAGATGGCAGAAACATCGGCTTCGGTACCGACAGTCCACTCATGGCAAATATCACTGACTCACCTGTAACATAAATGTTGCTTATAGTCAAGCAAACCGCAAAGGGCCACATCAGGGCTGTCACCACGCTGAAGTCAACTCAAGTCATTATTTATGAAACAACACATCCACACAACACTTTAAAACACTCCTAAAACAACGAAGCAAAAAAAAACAAAAACAAGCAAAAAAATACCCACCGGAAATGTTTATAAAATTCTTTCTTCCGTAAAATCTTATATGAAAAACATTAACCTCCCTCAGAAATTCAAAGATCACATCAGGTGGGACATGTTTGAACAAGTTTTTCATGAAGTCTGCTATTACCTGTTTATGTCTCACATAATGTTGAGTCCTAACACTCTAAAAGAACATGTTTCACTGTGAGTGGTACATGACATGGAATGCACCACGGACTTCTTCATCTTTTAAAAGATAAGAATAGGTGTAGTAAAACGAGTCGGCCTATATGCACAAACGGCACAAACGTCTTTCTTCTTTACGGACGCCTCGGGAACATGGTAAAATCTCTTTCAGGTTTGGATGGACTTTGAATAGTTATTTCTCTGCGAGTTCCATTCCTCTTGCCAGAGGTCTTTGACATAAGCCTGTGTTTGGGGTTTCAGATCAGTGTGATGGATAGATCATCTGCTCACCTTTCTTCTTTGTGGCACTCAAGGCAAGTTCATCGACCACTTCGTTTCCACGAATGCCCACATGGTTGGGAACCCAAGCAAAACGCCATGTTATATCCATCTGATTTCAGAGAGATGTACAGGTACAGTTCGAATAACCAGTCGGGAGAGTGTGCTTGAGGTTGCGGCCGGCAATACCCTCCAAACCAGAAAGCGAGTCCGACAAAATGAGGAAACGGTAAGAGCATGAACCTGCTAGGCAATGACAATGAAGACATTTGCAACTGGGGTATTTTTTGGACACTGCGGCCTCTTTTATTTGTGATGGTTAGGGGGGCACATAAAAGTCCTACAAATTAAGTGCGGTGATTCTAATGGAAAAAGGAAAGAAAAATAGGTGTGTTTAATCATCTTTGAGATGTGTGCACTTGGACCCGGCTAATCAAAGAAAACCGTCTCCAAGGACATTTGAAAACTGGACACAATCAGAGAAAACTGTCTTTAAGGACATTTGAAAATTGGACACAATTGTTCACAAAAAACATTTTGGAGGTCTACAATCTTTCAAAGTTCCCTTTGTCCGGTTCTTCAATCTTAAATCAAGAAATGAAAAACATGGAGGTACATTTCAAACTAAATTACGATAGGAAAATGTCCATATCAGATTCATCTTAATCAGTCAGCGCGCCGCATCTTTTGACTTCTGCCTGAAATCATAAACAAAATCAATGTCGTCGTATGCTCCAAGTAACAATCGCCTTGAGAGGGACGGAGGGGAGGGGAGGGGAGGACGATGCTTTAGCCATAATATTTGGGAATTACATTTTAGCCAAAGTATTGGGAATGAGCGTAACCCTACCGCTTGCTACCTATGCTGCTAGACATGTGTCAACCATTATCAATACGATTTCTGGTCATTAACCCCCTGATTATCTACAGATGACAGCTGATTTCTGGGATTTCACTGGCTAGACAATGTCGCATCCAACGCTCAACGCAGGCATTAGTACGTCACTACACGAGAAACAGGGTTAGCTCGCTACCCCATGCCTGCAGGGGAGCACTGCTTATAGCCCAGCCGACCGCAAAGGGCCATATAAGAGCTGCCACCACGTTGAGTTAACTCACAAGACTATTAAAAAAATGCGCAGAGAGAGAGAGAGAGAGAGAGAGAGAGAGAGAGAGAGAGAGAGAGATGGCACATGGACCCAGCTCATGTTTGTTATTGTCATCATCATATATTCATCGTTGCCTTCTTCCCATTCTCTGTTACTCTTTGTTACTCCTCTTCTTACCCCTTGTCGTCCTCATCCTTTTCTTCCTACTCTTTGTTTCATTAACTAATTCCTCTCATACTTTCTAGTGCTTAGTGCTGTTACTTTCACGCTGCGCATTTCACGTGCCCCGCGTACAGTCGCAAGGGTTTTGTTGCAGAGCCAGCCGTCCACACAGAGAGAGTACCGCCTGTCAGGGTCGTCCTGATGGTAACCGACCAAAGAAACCACTGCACGGCTGCAGAGTCACGGAGATGGTGTTCATGGTTCTGTACCAATCCAACAGCACCACTCTTTTATCCCCGTCCGACAACAGTTGCCCATCAACGTCGAGCAAGGTTCCCCCCTCACTCCCCCCCCCCCCCCCCACCCCACGCCCTGCTCCCCGCGGGCTCGTTTCCCACTCATCTCCTTCCCTTTTCTCTTCTCACTTCCCAATCTTCGTCCTTTCCCTCCCTCTCCCATCCGCTATCGCAACTCCCTCTTCCTCCTTCAACTTCCGTGGACAGACAACCACCGCCTTCTTCCACGACTAGTCTTCAAGAACTTGCTGACAATGAAGAGCATGGCCCGACCTGGTCGTGGAATTACTGCTTTAACCCCTCCTGCTGCTGCTGGGTCTCATCCTTCACATTCTTCTTTTCCTCGTCCCTCCTCCTTTTTTTCTTCATAGCCTTCCCCGCTCTTTTTACTCCCATTCTTCTCTTTCCTGTAAACCATTGATCTCTCTCTCTCTCTCTCTCTCTCTCTCTCTCTCTCTCTCTCTCTCTCTCTCTCTCTCTGTTCATTTCCTTCTTTCTGATACAAGGTGGAATATTTCTGATCTTACTGGACATGGACTTGGAGATAGAAAAAAAAATAATCAAGGGTGAAGCCATCTCTTCTTTGAAGTGGCGCTTTAATTTCCGGACAATACAACAAGCATGGCTGGGGTCTGGATGTGATTAATGCCCACGATTAGATCTGCTAATCCTGATTATCACTGCATTCGTAGGGTGGAGGGTTGGGGCCAGATGGGATTGGTGATCTAGGTCGGTGCGCTCTCTCTCTCTCTCTCTCTCTCTCTCTCTCTGGCAAGACACGAATTTGGAGCTCTGTCAAAGAGTTGTACATTTTGTCTAATTAATCAAATGTAATGAACTTAAATTGTTTAATGGTCACAGATTGCACCAAAAGCAGACTTTGTAAAACAAAAAAGCTCCAGAAGAGGAGACCACCGATTTGAAGCAATGACACGGCAAACATTTCCGTCAACTTGGATAGGGCAGAGCGTGAACTGAACAGTGAAATGCACGAGCCGTGTGCCGAAACAGGTGCTACCCAGGAGACAAAATGGCACGAAACAGTCCGTGCTGAACCTGAAAAACACACCGTCTCACAAATCATAAACAACTCTTCACTCAGAACACTGACACGCTGGATATATACTCCAGGAGCGATAATTTGAAATTTCTTTATATGTGCAGCGGAAATCCCAGCAGTGAATCTTAACGACGACTGTGTCATGACGATTCTCAGGGTGTTTACAAGGGACAGTGACAGACAAAGTTTGGTGTTTGGACGACATGGTCAGGAGGCATCGTCTTGGACGTAGCAACAACGGCCACCCCCGTCCGTAATCACGACGTTCCCGGTATGGGCCAACAGAGTGGCAGTGCTGACTCGTGGCAAAGGTGTTGCGGAGGAAAATCGTTTCGGTTTCTAGAAGAGAAGCAACTCGTTGAAAGTAGCATCACTGAGAAGGAAGCAACAGAAGCGCTCAAGGAAATGAATAACGGCTCTGCACCTGGTTGCAATGGCCTAACAACAGAATTCTGCAAACGTTTTTGGTCAAAACTTAGAGGGAACCTACTACAGTGAATAAAAAAATTATTGTCTACTCCTACAATGTGGGTTACTCAGCAAAAACCCAACAAAGAGGCATCATTACACTCCACAACAAAGGAAATGATCTTCCACGCGAACATCTCAAGTTACAGACCAATAACAATCTACTCAATACAGACTCTAACGCTCTTGCCAACATAATAGCTAGAAGACTAAACCTTACCACCCCTGACTTGTAAACAAAGATCAGTGTGGCTTCATTAAAGGAAGAAGAAACATTGCGACTATAATTAGAACAAAAGATGAAGTGAAAGATCCAGTGAAAAAGGCAGCAGAAGAGTAGGGAAAGGTGGGCTACTATTCATCAGGGCCCTAACCCATAGCCTGTCCGGCATACAAGACCCTACCAGGGGCATCAACTTTTACCACGTAGTGCTTAGGCCAGTCAGCAACTTAGCTATACAGGCCTGAAAGCTTTAATAAAACAACCAACCATCTAGTCGAGTACTGATACCCCCGTCATCACAGCCTAAAGGATCATCGAGCCACACAAGCCCTCTGACCACAACATTGCAACCCCCGGAGGGGATTTTTTCTTTGAAAGCGGATTAAACCAAAATAAATTTGCGGCAACATTTTAGTCGCATCACCCCATATTTCATTTATTTCCACATTGTAATTTCAAAAATATTTGTTTCAATATTTTCACGTGCTGTTTGTCCAAGAAACTACTAGTCTTCATGTTCTTCTTGTCGTTATTGTAACGCACATTTCAAGTCAAGTCATCTCACATATGACATACATTCATATAGAGGAATTTGGATTTCAATTAAACATCTTCTCGGTTCAGAAATCAATGGACAGGGGAATAAAACTTTGTTTAAATCTGACACTTCTGCATTTAACCGATCGATATCTTCGTCCTGACTGAAGAAGGTCATACTGATTTGCAAGGACGTGGGTCTGGTCACACGTAATCTTCTTCGCTTTACAACTAACACGGCACCTATATAGCTCACTCAGACTTTTTTTTGTCTCTCACCAACGATTTTTTCCTCCCACGTTCACCACTTTTCTCAAGCACATTTCTGCTCTTCACAGTCAACCCACCATACCAACACATAAATGAGAAAGTTAGAACAGATTCCAAGAAGCATGAATAAAATGTCCGAAGAATGTCAGTATTCACATGCGAAGACAATATAATCTGGTTTGACATTTTTTGTGGACATACTCAACATGGGATTTAAAATTCAGCTTATTATCTATAAAAGTTCCTAAAATATTTGTATGATTCAACACGTTCTACTTCAGCACCTTTGATAAAAAGTGGTGGTACAGCTTTTGGATTCTTTCTAAAATCAATCAACATTTCTTTCGTTTTTGTTACATTCAGATCAAGATAGTTATGATCGCACCAGTCAACAAATCTTTGAACCTCCTTGAAGTAAACAGAATCAGAGTTGGAAAGATCTACAAGTGCTGAGTCATCTGAATATTTAATGTACAAAGTTGAATCACTTCCTGAACAATCATTTGTGTACAGAGTAAAAAGCACTGGTGATAAAACAGTACCCTGGGGTGCGCCAGTTGAAATGACTCTGGAAGACGAAACAACACTTTGATATCGAACAGACTGTGTCCTCTGTAAGAAAATCAATTATCCAAAGAATGAGCTTGTTACCCACATTTATGTTAATGAGTTTCTTTGCCATCAGATGTGGTTGTATGGTGTTGAATGCTGATGAGAAATCAATAAAGAGAATGCGTACAAAGGAGGCAGGTTTTTCGAGGTGTGAAAAAGCATGATGGAGAAGTGTGAGTGTGGCATCATCTGTTGATCTGTTCTGTTGGTATGCGAACTGAAACGGGTCTTGGTACTGTGTAGTATCTTTTAAAACATAACTGAGGACAATTCTTTCAAGACATTTCATTGCAACAGATGTGAGGGCAACTGGTCGGTAATCATTTAAAACAGCTTGGGTTGCGTTTTTTTTGGGAACAGGACATACAGTGGCATTTTTTTTCCATAAAACAGGAATTATACATTCTCTAAGTGACCAGGTAAAACAAACGACTGTAAACATAGGAGAGCTGAGAAGCACACACCTTCAACAATTTTCCACAGATATTATCAGGGCCCATTGCCTTTCTCACATTTAAACGTTTGAAAAAAAACTGAACATCATTTTCCTCAATCACATCACACAGAATCACTTCCATCAACATCGTTTTTAACATTGCTTTGGAGTTCTTCCTTCACTTCCTTTAATTCTTTACTAAAATCTTTATCATCAAATCTACAGTAAAAATCGTTCAGCTTTTCTGCAAATTGCTTCTGTTCTTTTGCTGTTTTTTTTTGTTACTAATATTTTGGTTTGAACATTTTTACCTGAACCTGATAAAACCTTTATTCCTTTCCATGCATCTCGCATATTTCCATTCTGGAACATGTTTTCAACTTTTCTCTTGTAAGCTCTCTTTGATTCTTCAATCTCCGTTTGCAGTTTCTTTTGTACAACCTTACGATCGCTTTTATTGCCTGATTGAAAAGCTTTTTTTTTTCTCAGAGTTATTTTCAGAGATTTTGTAACCCAAGGTTTGTTGTTGGGAAATATTTTGATAGTTTTAGTAGGTACAATCATGTGTTCACAGAAAGAAATAGAATCAAAAAAAACAAATTCCAATCTGTACATTCAAAACAAGCCTGTAATTCATCAACACTTTCTTGTGTCCAACACTGCACTTGCTTTTTAGTGATAGGTTGTGTTTTCACTTTTGGTCTGTAAGCTGGCAAGAGATGAATGGCATTGTGATCAGACTGACCAACAGGGGGGAGCTGAACACACTTGTATGCATGGTATATTACAGTAGCATAAATCAAGTATTTTATCCTTTCTTGTAAAACATGACACATACTGTTTAAAAGATATCTTCTATCTTTGTATCAGCCCAAGTGTGCATCTATCTATAACTTTAGCGTTTGACATGCATCCAAATAAATGTGAGAGAGAGAGAGAGAGAGAGAGAGAGAGAGAGAGAGAGAGAGAGAGAGGGAGGGGGAGGGGAGGGAGGGAGGAGAGAGAGAGAGAGAGAGAGAGAGAGAGAGAGAGAGAGAGAGAGAGAGAGAGAAAGCGAACGTATTCTTCCGACAACAGCAACAACAACAAACAATGAATAAATTTACAAATTCTTTCAACCTTTGGCTTCCTCAATGCTGTCATAACTGAGTGGATCACGCCTCATTTGTGAACGGAGTCTGAACTAAACTTGCTATTAGAAGACAAAAAAAAAAAACAAACGCAAACAAAATATAGCGATATTAGCACCCAGAATCAAAATTAAAAGCGTTGATTAAAAAAAATGTTTTCCAAAACGCTGTCAACACCCTACTACGTTAAGAACATTGATGTACAAAAACCAAAATCTGATGAATGAAAAAAACCAACAAAATGTAGGTGTGTAAAGCAAAATGATGTAAAATAAATGTTTAAAAACAACTGGAACTGTAAAAATATAGGTTTGACAAAAAGGCAAAAGTAAAAAAAAAATTAAATAGAAGAACAGGCGAAAGAAAAACATTTCTATGGAAAACAAAACGAAATGATGAATAAAAACGAAAGAAACAAACAACAACAAACACAACAACAACAAAAGAAAACCGTGGGGTCAGTTGACAAGATCTCTGGAATTTGTCCGCTCTCCTCTCTTTGTTTTGACACACGAGCAAAAGAAAGACAGAGTGTCCCATTAGCGCTGTGTCTTCCTTCTTGTAGTCCTTTTTTTTTTTTTTTCTCGTAGAGACATCCCATTACAGACAGACTGCCATTGATAACTGATACGGTGACGGCTTTTTAAAACAAATTAAAAATATTTGGTTGCTTTTTGTTTGTTTGTTGGCTTCTTTTTTTTTCTATTCGATTCCAAACGAAGACATTGTTCCGCCGCCTCCCCCTTCCCCGTTCCCCGTCCCCCCCCATCCCCATCCTCATTCCGTTTTACTGTATCTCTGAATTTTGCTTCGTTCTTTTTTTTCCCCTTCCCCCTTATCTTCTTCCCTTTCCTTCCTCTCTTTGCTTCCCCCCACCCCCCCCCCCCCCCCCCCCCCCCCCCCCCTTCCCCTCCCCCCCCCCCCCCCCCCCCCCCCAATTCCTACCATCCATTTCTGCCAAACCCTTTCTCTTTCTTCTCATTCATTTTGACTTTGTTATGGTGTGCATGATCAATGGTGTGACTTGGTTCATTTTGTTTCGTATTTCATTGAGTTCCGTTCACAACTTCCGCAAAACGAGTTAGATTTTCTACCCGCGTCTGTTTGGTAGTTTTCTGGTGCTGCTGATCTTGTGAACTGGACTGTTAAGAATATTACGCAGCAACTACCAAACGGATTTTAAGGAAATATCAGAGAAAAGATCAACTGTGACACGATGATGAAGCCACTAAATGGACTGTTCAAAACCTCATTTCCCACCACCGAGCCAATAAAGATAGTATTCCATATTCTGAGTTTCTCAGCTCATACAGACTTTGCTGTAATGAAGAAGATTTCACCCTGCAAGCAGACAAAATGAGGTTTTTTTTTTTTGTACCGACCGTGAAAAACCCAGTGCCGTCTTTAACGATGCCCTCAGCCACACACCATAGCTGTATCCAGAACATCTGCTTTCGAACCCCAGCCTCCAAAAGAGACAGACAGACCTCAGCGCCTGCCCTCTCTTCCGTCTACACACTCTGCCCATCCGCAGGACCCTGAAGACTAACTGGCACGTAGTAGAAAATCATAAACCTGCCTTTTGAGACCAAACCGATGATCACTTTCAAATGCGACAAAAACCTCAACGACCTACTTGTGCTCTCTTAACTGAACAAGATCTCCACACGTAAGCCAGCAGACATTTTCCCCTGCTCAAAACGCAGTTGCAAACTCTGCCCCCCCCCCCCCCCCCCCCCCCCCCTCACCAAACTAAACGCCATCCTCCAAAGCCCCGACGGATCATTCACAATTAAACGCGTATTTTACTGTCATGGCCAGAAAAACACCAGGTACACTGCCCACCGCCACCTGTGGCAAGAGCTATGTATTTTAAGTATGTACAACAATGTAAACCCGTGTTCGTTAAAGGCTTTGTCTGTCCTGTTTTCAGTGTTTTGTAATGATTGAGAATAGTATTTGATCGATGAACATTGTTTACGCGCAGATTTTGAACCAAATGGGGATGTCATGAATGAAAGAAATTACGTTATAATTTGTTGAATTCTTTATACACGAATGGTACTATTTTATCAAACATGACGTGCGCCCTGACAGAAAAAAAAAGAAAAATAAGCGCTTCTTGTTTTGAAGCTCACTGTCGTGCGCTCCATGAAGAGAAGACAAAATCATGTTTCAAAGTTCATCTTGACAGGGTGCATGTCCCTGATTGGCGGGGTAGGCAGTATCTATGCGACTCATAAAAGCAAAAAAAAAAAAATGTTGATGTAAACTTGCTATAAAATGTTTGATAGAGATCTGTCATACTGTGACGTAGATTCGGAGTATTAGTCACGAAAAGAAAGAGCGATTAAAATCCCCGTGCGCAAACTGAATAAGGCGCAATTGAAAGGAAAATTCATGTTTATTGTTTTCTGTTTCCGGGGAAGAATTTTAAATGGTATTTTGATTTGTATTTATTGAAAGAGAATCAGATGTGTGGTTGCTTGCGGACCCCATGACTTGCGAGGTTGGATGCAGAGACCGCCGAGTGACAAAACACAATGTCTGGTTTACAGCAGCCTGGAATGCACTGCACATATACATCAGGGAAAGTCGAAGTAAATGATTATAACACTAATGTACTAGTGTTCCACTGCAGACCCATTCACGGGTGATTTTTACCCATGGGAACAAAACGCTTGAAATTGCTAGTTCTGTATCACACCCGATGCGAGCCACGACGAACAATTCATTTCCTCTAAGTTCCGCCGATAACATTATCCTCAAAGACATGCACATTTGATTTGGTTGTTGGGCATCGTCCAGATCCGATTTTATTCAACGGTCTGTTTACGCTATCCTAAATGTTGGCCATAACTTTGTTTACAAATTCAGGAACACTTTACATAAAAACAGAAACAGAAAGTAACAGAAATAAACACACTCCACGAGACGTTTAATACTGTAGACTATTATCACTAGGAAGCGATTCTCTCGTATCTCCAAATTTAATGTCATAAAAAAAGTAAGGATCGTTATGCTTGAAGAAAAAGGTGAGTGTTTAACTTACAACACGCTGCTATACTATACAGAAGGCTGCGATCTGGATGTGGGAGCAGAGCTGAAGCCAATAATCGTTGGCGCATTGCCTGGCACACTGCTGGACTTGCTACGAGCAGCACGGAGAACATGGAGGTTCTGCTCACTGGGATTGGTTTTGTATGCTGTCAGGGCGTTTCTCTTGGCCTCGATGACTGGCGTTTTCATTTTTCTGTTGCCTGGTGCATAGTTATCGATCCGCTTGTCGGTTTTCACCCTAAACCCACGCACCCAGTGAGGCTAACGGACCGTGGCGGGGCAGCACCTTACTGGCTGGGGGCTGCCCAGCTTAAGGCGGGCGGTAGCTGCCCAGTGAGATGCGATGACCTCTCCCACCGTCCGAAGCAGCCCCTGGCGTCTGACTCTACGCCAATTGAGTATGCAGACTTATAACCGGTAGAATGTTACTTCCCGTGTTTTGTCGACGCTGCAAAGCGAAGCTGGAGTGACCTCTCCGGAGCGCAAAGCCTGGGTAAGTAAGTATGTAGGGCAAGTTGTTACCCATGCAGCAGCCCACCACCCCCCCCCCCCCCCACCCCCCCTCTCCACGTCGCTGGAATGGTCCATTGGAAAGGCAAACGCCGATACACATGTTCCGGTGCCGTCGCAGGAGTTGCCAGAACGTTGCTGTATACAGCCTCGGACTGCCTTGGGGATTCCGACTCCCGATTTTTCCTCAGGGTTGACTCCCGAAGCCTTCCTAAGAGTGGGTATAGCCGCAAGGCAGCGGAGGTTTGAGACCAACTCACCCAGAGGTTTAACGGGTTTGGGTGGGGGGCTAACACCCCCTCTTGGGCAGATGAAGCTCATTAGTCTGGGAAGACAGCCCACCTAAGAGAAGGAAAACTGTGATATACAGAAAAACGAGACACAGAATTTGCAGGATCGAAAGACATTGTATATCCACAGATTTAACTGAAGTTAATGTCAAAACTGACAGTTTTTCAGGCAGCGAAGTTGTAATCAAACTTTTGGACACCCACCTCACAAAGGAACAGGCCAGAGTGCTGTGTCTGGGGCGTAAACTATGTCCTACCGTCTAAGACACTAAACCATCAACAGCTGAAGAATGATGTGGAAGAAAGGTGTACATAACGAGTAAAAGAAATTTTTTTTTTTCTCAATCCTGATGCCCTTGATGACAATATACTACCTGGGTTCTAAAAACCTACAGAATACTTTCCTCCTGAAGGACATGGCAAAGCACTGGATACTCAGCAGTACATTCTGCGAACCCGCACAGGTTCTTACATATCGAAGGGAGCATGTGATAACCCTGAACGAGAAAGAAAGACACCGTCTGTGCGATGTAAAAATGGTCAGAAAATGAATCACACGGACCTGGCCCGACATCTCTGTATGCATTGCATGTGTCTATAACTTAAGCATTGAAAAATGTTATTATCCACAATCCTTCAAAGACGCCAAGTTCGGTCCTTTTTTTAAAAAGTCTGGTGACCCATTTGTGCCCTCCCACTTGAAAAATATATCAAACACCATCTTCAATCCCATTGTAAAAAATTTGACTTATTTCACCCAAACCTGAATGGATTTAGAAGGAATCATTCCTGTCATTCCATGCTGACTAATCTTTTCGAGAAATGGCATTTAAACAAACACTAATTAATACACTGATGTAATGCGTTGATTTTGCTAAAGTTTTGACATTATTGATCACAGTTTCCTCTCAAGAACATTAACTATGTACTTTTTTTTAAACGATGACTGTTAAACTCTTATTTTTCTTCATAACAGAAGACAAGCAGTCATTCAAGATTCTTCCGTATCTTCTATGCATCGCTCAAATATGGGGTTCCCCAGGGTTTGGTTTTGGGTCCTATATTCTTTTCAATATAAATCAATGACATCTCGCTTCATTTCATATGCTCCTGTGAACTTTTTGCTGATGATACTACCACCTACAAATGAAAGAAAAAAAAAAGCTCTGTTGTGGTACGCCCTTCCTTATAGAATGATGTTCATAGGCTTGTCTCCTGGACTTAAGGATATCACATGGAAATTTACCCCCATAAATCCAAATTCATGCTGGTTTCAGCAGAAACGACAAAACAGCGGGAATAAATTACCGAAGCTGGAAGTCCATGATAAAACATTAGAAGAAGTGTTTCTAAAAATTGCTAGGTCTTACTATCAATAATAACCTATCCTGGTCCAGACATATTTCTGTACTTGTAAAAGACTTTCCTAGAAGACATTCCAGTTCAACAGAATAAAACATTTTCTTGATCAGCATACCCGCAAGCTGTTTTTTTTCGTACATACGTCCAGCCAGACATTGATTACGCATAAACTTTGTGGGATCTGGCCAGTCAAAATTCCCTAAAAGCTCTTCAGTTTATACAGACGGTCTTAAAAGGTAATTCTCAAATCTCCGTCTCTTTCCCTAATTATTACAACCAATTAGACATTCTCACCTTCACCCTTAGTTGTCGTTACAAAGTTTTTTTATGTACATAATCATGAACAATCTATCGCCTGCCTATCTCAACAAAAAATCCCTGTTAGTGATGTTCGTAACAAAACACATTCCTCTCCAGAGAACTCATCGTTTTTATGTCCTCTCTTATTTACTCTGGTGTAAATTATGGAATGAAATACATGACAAACACAAAGCAAGCTTACTCTCATTCTGGAAAGCAAATCACATGCATTTCATAGAACAGGTTCAAGTTTAAACAAAAGTCATGTCATTTTGGTAGAACAATTTTAACTTGACGAGTCCTCTATCATTAATAATGATCATTATGAACTGGACTGATTATGTGCTTTGCTGCGAGTGTTTGGTGGTATTGAAGGTATTGGTGTGAAGGAGGTGGTTTGTTTTATGACATATGAAACTAAGTGTGTGTGTGTGTGTGTGTGTGTGTGTGTGTGTGTGTGTGGGTGCGTGTGTGCGTGTGTGTGCAGGCGCGC
>JADBJO010009340.1:0-52500 GCA_016801955.1 Conus betulinus
ACTGTTTGTTGGTGTTGCTGTTGTTTAACATGTTTAAGCTGATGTAAATACAGTAATGTCATGTGCTATATAAAACTTTTGCAAGCAGTTACCAGTATGCTAGCTTGACTAATCATTTTTTTTCTCAGCTAAATCCTCACTAAGATGCCTGCAAGGCATTCTGGCACTTCAGGCCCAAGTACAGAACCATATCAGCTTCCTCCCTTGAATCGCCAAATGCACAGCAATAAATCTGTTAAGATTTTGCTGTATCTCACTTGTCTTTCAGTGTTGGGGTTTGTAGTCTTAACTTTTGTGGCTGAGACTAACCCCATGCTATCTTTTAACACGCAACACTTATGTAAATCGCTGTCAGTCATTTTCCCCTCCACCCTTACTTCATCCTCCTTGCCTTAGGATGCCCAGCCATCTTGGTTTCCATGACCATGAGAGGCACTGGGTGCCATGGTTCTGGTGGAGAATCGAACTTTGATTCTCACCTTACCTTTAGGACCTGGATATATCTACACAGGAAAGTGGGCAAGATGTTTAAAGAATGCCTGTAAGGGTGCAGACTGGGCAAGGAGAGGTTTAATGGCATTTCCCCCTTTTTTTTTGTGCTGTTCTGACACTACTTTGGATCAGCAAAGTCCGTCATGTGAACTGGTAGAAGTCCACCCAGGCAAATCAAACAATTGAAAGTGAGTAATATATCGCTTACGCCCAGTGCCATGATTGCAAACACCATTTGGGGCTAAAGAAGGCTAACTGATACCATTATAGTCCCCTCCATCTCCGCTCTCCAACTGCCCTCTGCCCTTCAACCTGAGCCAAATCTGACAGAGCCTTTTTTTCTCAGCCAGATTACCACTTTTCAGGAGTTAAAGACCACATGACAACAATTTTAGGGATCAAACTGGAGTTCACACACATGTGACTGATAGGACTGAACACACTCCTGTCAAGTTCTTACCATTCAGGCTTTTCTTCTAGGCTCTCTTCAAGAGGATGGTCATGGTTCATCATAAAAGGCCACCACATGGTTAGTCCACACCGTTCTGCTCCCTCCATGGATAGGAACTTTGAAAGGCTCATGGCATTTATAAATGCTGGCACTCACCTTCTTAAAACCAGCATGCTCCTCATGAAGCTGACCATTTTTTTCTCAACCACTGCAAGATTCTGTGGCCCATAATTTGGCCTCTTGTCTACCTTCTGGAGTAGCATGCCTCACACCTGGACTAGCTTCAAACCAGATGTGGCTGTGTTCCAACACAAGTTCTTCAGCCCCCTTCTACCCCCCCCCCTTCCCCCCCAAAACCCTCCACCTCCTTAGGAACCAACACTCTCCCTAGGTAGCTTCTGTCTTGGCATACAGTTTTTATCCAGGAAGTCTGCTTCACAAGAATTCTCCTGGGCCACTCAAACATGCCATTCTTAGTGGAGATGATTGGCTGTGCGTGTTCTCGTGGAAAAGCTTGGTACCACCTCAAATGCAGAGATGTTAACAGTGACTTGTCTACAGTCTGTCGCCTTTGCTTCCAGGATCCCCATTTGTAAGTCTTGCCTGGCCTCGTGGGCCTGCCAGTTCTTTTTGGGCCTCTGTTCAGCCACCTGGGATTTAACCGCTTCTGGGTCACACTCCCAAGACTTCTTTCTGCCTCTTACTCACCCAGATCTGGATCCTACTGGGAGGACTCACAACACATTGGCTTGCTTGTCTCCTGCTTGGACTGGTATGGCAGCCCATATTCAGAGGTTTCGGAGTTCACACATCAGGGACACTTCGCATGGGATATGACTTTATTGGATATGGCTTTAGTGGTACTTGAGGATTCGGGGCCACGATTGGTGATCTGTTTAGATGTATTAACCACATATTCACCGGGCTGGCTCTTCTTGCCCATCAACAAAGCACCACTTAACATGCAAGTGCCTTTGGTCAGTATCAGTGAGCATGATCATAGGGATGTGCTTGATTTTGACTCTGTTGTATGTTCTCCACCTTCCACTCCACCTGGAAACCTGGAAGGGGTCAAGACTGAGGGTTTCTAACCAAAACCCCTTAGTTGTACACCATGATGGGAGGGTAAAGGAGGGATGAATGATAACAACTATAGATAATTGCATCAGTTTAGTTCAAATGAAAATTTACCTCAGAGACAGACAGGTACACTCTATGACAATGTTCATGACAGCCCTTCAGGAAGGTCAGAGCAACAGGATCTGGGCTTTGTGGCTGGTTGTGGCTGGAGGTTTTATGGCTTGTAGTGGCTGGAGGTTTTATGGCTGGTAGTGGATGGAGGTTTTATGGCTTGTAGTGGAGGGAGGCTTTATAGCTGGTAGTGGAGGGAGGTTTTATAGCTGGTAGTGGATGGAGGCTTTATGGCTGGTAGTGGATGGAGGCTTTATGGCTGGTAGTGGAGAGGGGCTTCATGGCTGATTGTGGATGGAGGCTTTATGGCTGATTGTGGATGGAGGCTTTATGGCTGATTGTGGATGGAGGCTTTATGGCTGGTAGTGGATGGGGGCTTTATGGCTGATTGTGGATGGAGGCTTTATGACTGATTGTGGATGAAGGCTTTATGGCTGGTAGTGGATGGAGGCTTTATGGCTGGTAGTGGATGGAGGTTTTATGGCTGGTAGTGGAGGGGGGCTTTATGGCTGGTAGTGGATGGAGGCTTTATGGCTGGTAGTGGATGGAGGCTTTATGGCTGATTGTGGATGGAGGCTTTATGGCCGGTAGTGGATGGGGGCTTTATGGCTGGTAGTGGATGGAGGTTTTATGGTGGATGGAGGGCTTTATGGCTGGTAGTGGAGGGGGGCTTTATAATGGGATGGAGGTTTTATGGCTGGTAGTGGATGGAGGCTTTATGGCTGGTAGTGGATGGAGGCTTTATGGCTGGTAGTGGATGGAGGCTTTATGGCTGGTAGTGGAGGGGGGCTTTATGGCTGGTAGTGGATGGAGGCTTTATGGCTGGTAGTGGATGGAGGCTTTATGGCTGGTAGTGGATGGAGGCTTTATGACTGATTGTGGAGGGAGGCTTTATGGCTGGTAATGGAGGGAGGCTTTATGGTGAATGGAGGCTTTATGGCTGGTAGTGGAGGGGGGCTTTATGGTAAATGGAGGCTTTATGGCTGGTAGTGGAGGGAGGCTTTATGGTGGATGGAGGCTTTATGGTTGGTAGTGGAGGGGGCTTTATGGTGGATGGAGGTGCCAAAAGGGCTGTCAAGATTTTCAGCTCGATGTCCAGGCATTCATGATGTCCGTCAGTCTGGACAAAAGGACGGTATAGTTTTTCTCTCACTGCTTTTGTGTTCTGGGGGCCTTTGCTGGCTGCAGACACAAAGACTCTAAATTCCTGAATGTTATTTTAATTTTATTTCTCTGAATAATCGTGTTGGCATTCTAGGCTGTGAGAAGCTGATCATCTTGACAATCATCTTGACAAAATGTCACAAATAATGAGTATTCCAGATCATCTGTTCCACACATTGATTTGAAACACCCAATTATTTCTCTTTTTTTTCGATGTATGTACACCAAATATAAAAAAAACTTTCATGGGAAAAGGTGAAAGAGTTCAACAGAGAAAATGATTTTGTTGTGTCTCTGGGTCTTGGGTGAGCCAGCAAGCATGGTCAAGGTTAAGCTTAGTATATATATATGTGTGTGTGTGTGTGTGTGTGTGTGTGTGTGTGTGTGTGTTATATGTAATACTTTATGTATGCTTACTTGAACATTGACTGGCACATACACAGAATAAAGCAACTGTCTGTCCTACCACCCTTCTATCTATCCCATAGGTGTTGGGCAGGAACTTTTAGCAGCATTGTCAGATACACATCAGTGGATGAAATTGGATTGTACAGTTCAGTCATGCCATCAGAATCCACAACATGCTGAAAAACTTTGATAATGTCAAAACTGTCTTGTATGGTTCATGTGTTGCTGAAATTGCCATGGTTATTTCGCAGTCAGAGGTTGCAAAATTTTTGTAAAGATCACAACTTTGTGTACCGTTAGGGTATTTCACTTATGTAAACATGCACATATCAGATGTGGCTTTGCAAGTAATAGATAGTTGAGAGTGTGAAGATTTTTCTTCGTCCTTTTTTTTTTTTTCAACAAGTATCTAGTATCATCTGGTGATGAAAAGACATTAAATAAACCACTGAACTGAACTGTGAACTGATCTCAGTAGAATTGGCCCATGCCAAAAAAAAAAAAAAAATCATGCAAAGACAGTTCCTTGGCTGGGTTCAGCAGGCAGGAGTTGTCTCTTTTGATGGAAGGTTGTAGTGAAAACTGGAACCAGCTGACACTTGATTCTTGCTTGAAATCGGAAAAAATTCATACCGTTCCTATTTACAACACCCATTTCCACCTTTTCATGGTTTAGTTCTATATGCCTTTTCACACTCATGTTTGGTGACCTTGGTTGAACCATGTGAATCTGCTACTGGCAGCCATGTGGGAGTGTTGTTATGGGTATACTTAATATCTGTGATTACTGACATCCAAAGAGGACACATTTGTTGAGAATTCACTTGTCTGTTTTGTATTGTTGTTACATAAGCAGTACTCTGCATGTCGTTTTGTGGTTGATTTGTATTGTGGTTTGTTGTCTGTGACATTGCAGTCTGCTCCATTCTCCTTAAGTACCATGAGAATGAAACTTGTAATGTGATGATACAGTGCCCTTCTGTATGAGGCAATGTACTGTACTCTGTCAGTCTGATGATGACACAATCCTCTGTTGCAGAAGGTGATGACAACACAGACAAGAAACAGAAACAACCGGTACACAGTGTAAGTTCCTTTTGTTAGTTCCCCCCCCCCCCCCCCCCCCAAAAAAAAAAAAAATTGAAAAAAAAAGGAAGGATAAGTCCTATAGCCTAATGATCATTGTGATGTACAGTCAGAAGTTCACTGTGTCTATGGAACAGTATTCCACCACTTTAACTCTTCCTGAACTGAATCAAGTGTGCATTAACTGCTGGGTTGTCTGAGTTAGATTTCAGGCTGAAAAAGTCCATTGCCGCCAGTGGTTTGAACTTGAGACTATCAGCTCCTTAGCCGAACGCTCAACCATTTGACTGTGGGTCCATGTCCTTTAACTCACCCCCACACCATGAAAGGACAGAATAAAACAGCACATGAAAGTCTATCAGTTCCCTGCTATCTGACTTTGTTGGTTGTGGGAAAAAAAACAGTATTTCAAAAGGTTCTAGGGATGAGGAGGGGGAGGGCAATCACAAAAATTTGAAGGTACAATTCATGTAGACTGTAAGGTATGAATGCATTAATTCAGTTCAAGGCAAGGCTGTTGAATGTGCATGCATTAATTAATTTACTTCCGCATACAACACAGGTCTTATTCATAGGTGGCTTCATTTCAGAGGTTAGTGAAAGGCCCACTGGCTTTAAGTGCAAGTAACTGTGAGAGGTTCACTGTGTCAGGGGCATGGCAACATGGAGTCCATCCATTTCCTCCCACCACCGTAACTTTTCCTGACCTGATTCAGGTCCACGTTCAGCGCTGGGGTTGACAGAGAGGGTTTTCAGGCCATGAAAATCTGACCCCACCAGTGGTTCAGACTCGTCAAGACTTGTCAGCTCGGCAGGCAAGTGCTTTCATTTTGAAATATATGTTTTGCTGAAACCACGTTGGAATGCACTTGATATTATTTTTGTACTGCAATGCGACTTCTGGCGCACTCAGTCTCTGCCTTCTTCACAAAACCTTGGAGTTGAAAAAAATGGTGTTCAGGGTTGATTTTAAGTCATGGAGGGGACCCAGATGGTTTATGATGTTAGGTGTGTGCCACAGAGCTGTGTGTTGGGACCTGTCCAGTTCACACTATGCCACTGCCCTAATGTCATAGAATTTCTACTCGCAACTCTACTTCTGACAAATCGCCTAAAGACTGAGAGATCTCAGTGATGCCATCAGTGAAATCACTGTTGTTAGATAATGAGCATGTGTCACAAATGTTTTCTAGGTGGATGGCATGTAATGTACTTGAACTGAACACTGATGAAAACTGTCTCCATACCTAACATTTATAACTTTTTGCTTATCCACTGAAAAACCACCGAAAGACCCAAGACACTGTTGAAAGACTGATGATGATGAGAGAGGTTTTTGCTCCAGTAGTTTCACACTCTGGAACGCTTCCTGATAATTTGCTAGCTCTGCCAACACTGTCTCAGATTCAAGTTTCCATTAAAAAGAATGATGTTATCAGAAGACTGTCTTGCCAGTTTTTAAGAAGCACAGTTTCATAATACTTCAGTGCTAATGGAATCATGAACCGCATGTAATTTGGGTGCGCACATTGATGATGATTGTGTGTGAAAGGTAGGGAAGGGGGGGCAGGGATGGATTTTTTGAGTACTTCACTATTGAATTTTGACTAGAATTACTGCTTTAAAGAAATGGTCCTTTGAAATCAAAATTGCTGGTATAGAATTTGTGTTTTGTCTGCCAACCTTCACTGTGGCTTATGGATCTGAGAGATCAGTTTTTTCACTTTGAAAGTGAAGAGAAATATTATTTGTCATCAGAGTTATCTGAATTTTCTTTTTAATGCCTCAACTCCCATGTAATAATCATTATATTACATGCAGGTTTTTTTTATTTTCGTTCGTCGGTAAATGGATAAACTATCTTTGTTAACAGACAAATACTATTCTTGTAAATAGGTAACTAGTCTTTACTGTTATTACACCTGCTCACGCACAGTGGACTTACAGATCCAGCAAAACCCTTTACAAACAAGAAAAACATTTCATATGTTTCATTGATACTAGCATTGCCATCATGTAGATTGCAAGTGCAATTTGAACTGACAGGCACAGATGGCTTCAGTTTTGTTGCTTGTTGCTGAAGTCCCTTTTGCGTCATGGTGCATCACTTGATTTCTTCAGTAGATATACAGGAGTCAAGCTGACAAGTGGTAAACTGGTTCCATTCTCTGCTCTGCATTGTGTGTGTGTGTGTGTGTGTGTGTGTGTGTGTATGTGTGGAAAAGGGAGTGATGTATGCTGATGAAAGTGCAATTGTTCAAGGTCTTTAAAACAGTAAGTAGCTTTTCATTCCATATTATTCTATATCCATGGGGTCTGAAAGACAAAAGACAAAACTGTCTGTTTCAGCCTGTTGTATGTTTTCATATCTTTGAGAACATTCAGATGCTACAAGGAACTTATGAAAGTGCAAAGAAGACAACTCCTAACAGAAAGTGGAGGATTCTGAACTAAGGATTAGCCTGTTTTCACAGAGTTAGAGATTCTACAGTCTTTCCACTCTTTGGAGGCCCTTCATTTGGTTATACACCATACAGAAGACCATATTAGCCCTAGATTTGAATTTAAGTCTGACCATAAACAGAGACAGCCAGCCTTACATGTTCAAGTGTATTCTTGGTCCAGTGAATAGTAATGAAAGGAGATAACTTTGGATTAAAAGAAAGATTATTTTTGACAAGGGAAAGTTATCTAGAGAAGTTGAGATTAAAGAAGGCTGGTAAGAAACAAAAGCTATAAAACTAACAGGCCCAAGGGTCTAGGGCTGAATTGACTCGAGAATGATCATGGGTGTGTGAGACCATTGGAATATGAACAGGGGCATACCATTGAACTGTCTCTTAAACTATTTTGCTTCGGTCTGTCAGATCCATGGCATGCGGACTGGTTGATAAATAAAAGGGCGTGGTGAAGGTTAGACTACTTTCAGAAGGTATTCTCTTAGATTGTTATGTGTCCTTGTTTGAAATTGGACAGGTAGCTGAAAATAACACTCTTACATTTGGCATCCTGTGTGTGTGCTTGTGTGTGTGTGTGTGTGTGTGTGTGTGTCTGCTGTGTGTGTGCGTGCGTGCGTGTGTGTGTGTGCGTGCGTGCGTGCGCGCGCGCGCGCGCGCGTGTGTGTGTGTGTGTGTGTGTGTGTGTGTGTGTGTGTGTGTGTACATGTGTGAATTTGTATGCATGTGAGTGTAGCATGAAGTGGTCTGGGCTTATTGTATTTAGTTTGGGCCTGTTTTTTTTTTACAGAATAACGACACTGGAAGTGCTTTAGGTCCGGGGGAAAGGGAGTGGAGTTTGGGAAAATTTCCTCTTCGTCTGGCCACTTCTTGCTCTCTACCTTATCTGTGCACTGGCTGTGGTGTTTGGGGTTTATGTCCTCTATCACAACAGGCGAAAGGTCAGTCATCACTCCCTGTGTATGTGTGTGTGTGTGTGTGTGTGTGTGTGTGTGTGTGTTTGTTTGTATGCATGCTGTTCTTTTCTTGGCTAAGGCAGAGAGTAAATTAAGATTTTTCTCTTAGTGTGTGTTTTGTTGTGATTTTGCTGTCAGCATCATATGGATACCATGTTCCTTTTTTTTCCCCTTAGGTGCTGATTCTCTAACAGATGCCACATTTATTTCATTTTCTTACTTTCTGACTCTTTTACAGATTCGGTTTTTTTTTTTCTTTGCTTATGTGCTGACTGTCTTCTAGATACCATACTCCCTTCTCCTTAGGTGCTGACTCGGAAGATACCACTTTTTCTTTCTTTTTGAAGAGTGCTGACTCGGTATTACGGATGCAATCTGCCTTTCTTTTCCACAGGTGCTGACTCTTGCAGATACAGCTTTTCTTTCTTTTCCTTACAGGCAGATGCTTTTACAGATACCACATTCCTTTATTTTCATGGGTGCCGACTCTCATTCAGATGCAGCTCTCTTTTCCCTACGATGCTGACTCTTACAGATACAATTTCTTTTCGTTTTTCTCACACGCTGACTCTCTGTCAGATTCAGTGTTTTCCTCAGTGCTGACTTGCTTACAGATACGATCCCTTTCTTTCCTTAAATGCTGACTCTTATACAACAGTCCATTTTGCTGAATGCTGACCTTTTACAGATGCCACATTCCTTTTTTTGTCCTCATATGTGACTCTTTAACAGATACAACATTCATGTCCTTTCCTTATGTGCTGACCCTCGTACCAACACCACACTTCTTTCTGTAAGGCGCTGACACTCTTACTGCGTCAGAACAGTCAGTACTGGAGGAAGAGCCGTCACAAACCTACAATTTGCAGATGACGTTGATGACCTTACAGGCAGTGAACAAGAAATAGGCAAGCCTTTTGAACGACTTGATGAAACATTTACAAGATTTGGCCTAGAAATCAGTGCTTAAAAGACCAAGCTGATGGCCCGCCACAGCGCTACCATCAATATTGATGTAACTGTCTGCGGATTGAAGATAGAATCAACTCCACAGTTGACTTATTTGGGGTCTATCATTAGCAGTGAGGAATCCAAACCAGAAATCCACTCATTGGCAACAAAGGCAACCGCAGCGTCATCCACATTAAGATCTGTATGGAAAGACAAGAACATCTCCTTGAAACACAAGATAAGACTCCTACAAGCACTGCAACATTCCATCTTCTTTTTACCCATACGAGACATGGACCCTCATTGTGAATCTGGAGCAAAGGATCCAAGCCATGGAATTGAGAGAGGTCATGGCGAGACGGTAAACATCAGATACACTGATCATATTGCATGTCAACAAGCGTGTCAAAGCACCAGGCAGAATATGCAACTGTACAAAAAAAAAATCTACTGTCACCAAGTCAAGGGAAGAAAGTTGTGTAGGCATGGCCATATAACAGAATTCAGTGTCTGTGATGAAGTGATCCTCCAGGGAACTGTTGAAGGAGGGAGACTGAAGGGAAGGAAGGAAAAAAGAATGGACTGACAACATTGCAGACTAGAAGGGAACACATCAGCAGAGAGCCAAGTGTTGGCAGGCAACCGACAGAACGGGAGGAACCTGATGAATTGTTCGTCAGTGGAGTATCCCAGTGACTCCCCACGGAGTACAGTGAAGGGAGAGAAGACTCTTACAGATTCACCATTCCTTTCTTCTCCTTCAGTGTTGACTCTCTTACAGAGACTACATACCTTTCATGCTTATTTTGTTACAAATTCAGCTTTCCATTCTTTTGCTTATGTGTGTGTTGACTCTCGTACAGATACAATATTTCTTTTCCTTATGTCCTAAGTCTCTTACAGATACAACATTCCTCTCTTTTCCTTAGATGTTGACTTTCGTACAGATGCAACGTTCCTTTCTTTTCCTCAGGTGCTGACTTTCTTACAGGTACAACATTCCTTTCTTTACCTTATGTCCTAAGTCTCTGACAAATACAACACTCCTTTCTTTTCCTTAGATGCTGACTTCCCTACAGATACAGCGTTCCTTTCTTTTCCTCAGGTGCTGACTTTCCTTCAGATGCAATGTTCCTTTCTTTTCCTCAGGTGCTGACTTTCCTTCAGATGCAATGTTCCTTTCTTTTCCTTAGGTGCTGACTTTCCTTCAGATGCAATGTTCCTTTCTTTTCCTCAGGTGCTGACTTTCCTACGGATGCAACATTCCTTTCTTTTCCTCAGGTGCTGACTTTCTTACAGATGCAGAGTTCCTTTCTTTTCGTCAGTGCTGACTTTCTTACAGTTAACAACATTCATTTCTTTCCTTAGGTGCTCTCTTTTGAACATTTACTTGTGACAAGCATTGGTGTTTGTAAGGCTTCAGTTGTAGCCCACATCAAGATGTGTTGACAGCTAATTGAAAAATACAGTAAGACTGCTTGTTCAATGATAAATGGATGCCAGACTGAAAGAAGAAGCCTGGTGGCAGAATCTGTCCTTGTTTGTGTTGGTGCAGATCATGGGCTACATTGTGGAGGGACGTGGGTCTGGTGAACATGGCCATTCCAGTCCCCAGCAGCAGAAGCAACGTCAAGTACAAAAAGCTGAAGCCTACCGTGGAGATGCCGGCTGAACTGGATAGATCGATCACCACTCGCAACTACATCTACTGAGCGACTCACAGCACAGCCGTTGTTCATGTCTGGTCATGAACTGTGCAGTGTGTTCTACTTTGTCATAACTCTACTTACAACAGCAGCTCCTGTTGAAGCTTTGTCTGTGGATTAGTATAAAGTGTGCTTTGCTTGATGACTGGTCTGTGCTTTTCATTTTGCTGATAGTATGAGGGCTTTTTTTTTTTTATTTCTAGTATCATGTGGCTTATTTTGCTGATTTTAATTAATGTATTTACTTCTGACATCATTCTGTGGTTCATTTTACTAATAACATGATCAGTGGGTTTGTTTATGACATTATCCTGTGGTTTCATTTTGCTAAGTCCATGAAAGGGATGTTTATTTCCATTGTCAGTATGTGGCTTCATTATGCTGATTAATTGGTGTATATGCTCATTTCTGACATCCTGTGGCTTGTTTTACTGATAACAAGATGGCTATGCTTATTTCTGGGCTTCATTTTGTGGTTTATTTGTTGATGAACTAATGGGCATGTTTATTTCTGACATCAGTGTGTAGCTTGTTTTGCTGAATATGTGAGGGAGTAAATTTGTTTCTGGCATCATCCCATAACTTTATTTTGCCGATTAATCGATGGGTATTCTGAAGTCATCCTATGGTTTAATTTTGCTGATTACTTGAAGGTCATTTCAGTGGTATTCGGTTGGCTTTATTTTGCCAATTACTTGATGCCTATGTTTACTTGTGCCAAAGTCGTCTGGCTTTGTCTTACTATGCCTCTCCTTTCCTTTTTTGTGAGTAAATGTGTGTGCGCTGCTTGCAGAAAGATGTTCTGTTGGAGAAATTATGTGTGGTCTGCTCAAGAGGTGCGATACCTGCTTTGTTAAAGAGCATCTGAGACTGAAGCGCCTTGTGTTGTTGAATGAATAGTAATCTACTTTTGACTCAGAAATGTGCCCATGGAAATCTTTGTTAAACCAAGTGTTCTTTCACAAGAGTGCAGCCCTATCATGTTGTATCTGACCAGAATGCAACTGTTTCGCATCATCATCGTCAACCTCACTGGTTTTCACTTTTAGACCAAATGTCTCAGATTCTGTGGCCATTCATGCCCTGCTGTTGGGGTGAGCTGTTTCAGTTCCTTCTCCTCATCCAAGCCCAGAGTGAGTCCATGTCAGAGTTGTTATTAGCAAATTCGAGGTGACTGTTATCAGAGAGACATGATGGTGCCCTCTGGAGGTACACGATCACTCAACGTTGACTTTGCAATCATTGTCAACAGTAGGGGGCGTATTGTGTGGTTCCTGCATATGGTGCATTAGAACAGGTGCCATCGCAACCACTGAAGTGAATCCGCAGCACTGCGGTATCTCTCCTCTGGTGGGTTGCCTCTCGACTACCAGATGTTGATTGCTTTCTGTCTTGTGGTGGCCCCTGGGGCTCAATCAGGACTACCTGTGTGTGGCTGTATATGGAGTGTCCAAAATGAGTGTGCATTGGAGGAAAGGGCACAGAAAACGAAGAGAACAAAGAAGAAAGAACAAAGAAAGCTCTTTCAGCACTAACAAAGGATGGGTGAAGGACAGTCAAAATTGTCAGTGTAGTGCTCTGTTATTTCAAGTTCTGTTACGACTTGAGTTTTTTTTTATTTGGATTTTTAAAAGCAAATGTGGGTCTAATTTCCGTTTGTATGTGTCTCATAATTCCAATGAGTGGACGTGTCCTGTTATTCCGGTGTTTGTATATGCTCAAAATTTGAATGTTCGTGAGTCCCATAAATATGGCCTTCATACCGTGACTTCTGGTTGGTTGGTTTGTTATTTTGCTTTACCTTTTGACCCTTGTGCCTTCTAAGATGTATGATGCCTTACTTGTTTATAAGCATGATCTGTGATTTCTTTCTTTCACAGAATTTTATTCCATGTTGCTCAGTCACAGTGCTGTGCCCATTCCTTGTAGGAGAATAACTTACAGGATCATTATTGCTTTTCAGAATGCTTGTATAGTGCCTATACTCAGATAGAGACCAAACTCGTAAGTACTTTACAATCCACACTTTCCATTACACAGTAGGCTGCCTACCAGGGTAGAGCTGACTTAAAAAGCTTTCTGCTAGCACTACATAAGTTGCTTCCTATGTCATTCAGTCTCACATTCAATGAGTTTTTCAGTCATATTTTCATTCCTTCGGTGAATGCTACATTATGCATGTCATCCATACCAACAGCCAAACTGGCTTTTATCTTCAAAAGATGGTGAGGGATGTTAAAATTTTGTTTAAGATATTATGCCTGCATTCACACGCTGAAGCTCGTTTTTTTAGTCTCTTTCGAAGGATTTTTTTTCAGAATGGAGTCAGAACCAGTGTTAACTCCAAGGGAAAAATCAACCTGTACCGGAACACATCAGCAGAGATTCAAACCTGCAGCCTGAAACGCATTGGTTACATGGATAAATACCAGACAGATTTACATGCCTCAAAACTATTAAAAGAGATATATAGAGAGGTATGTGTATATAGACTAATTAATCATTGATGTAGTCCTGCATGATCACAGTTGCATATCCCTGAAATGTTTTTTTTTTTTTTTTGAGAAAACTTTTTTGCAGTTGAGTTTAAACCTGACAAAGGCCTTAAAACTGTGTATGTGATTAACAAAACAAAAGAACATGGTCGTTTTTTTTTTTTTTTTTTTGCAACATTGTCTTTATAAGTGAGCATTTGTGAGAGGAATGTGAAAAACATACAGACCAGTTGCGATTTGAACAGGAAGTCGTTTGTTAAAAGTGGACAGTGTTAAACATTTTATGGAAAGGAAAAACTGTACACCAATTTAGTGCATGATGTATCCACACCAGTCAGCCACAGGGGCTATATTAGTATTATGGAGTGTGCCTACATCATGCTTGCTCTTAGGTGGAAACCAAGCTCTGAACATTTTGCAATCCAAAAACTCTCGTTTACACAACAGGTTGCTTACCTGGGTAGGGCTAAGTAAAGAGCTGCCTGCTACCACTTATGATTCATTTCCAGCTTCATGCTTGGTTGTCACATGGTCAGAATTGATCGATTACATACTTGCGCTCCAAATTGTGTTCAAAGTGGTGTGCACAAAGAAGAGATGCTTTGACTCGGTGTAACCAAGGGTTTCATGCGTCATGAAGAGTTAAAATTGAATGCTGTGATGTGCTAGTGATGGTGTACACAAACCAAACATTGTCTTTAGGAGAAAAAGTGAAATGGATTGAAAAATTACCTTGATGAACGTAGGAACAGGTGAAGGCAAAAAAGGTTGTGTTGTGTGTGTGTGTGTGTGTGTGTGTGTGTGCGTGTGTGTGTGTGTGTGTGTGTGTCATTAGTTGTGCATTTCTTTTCCTAAAATTGACACAATCTTGACATGGAAATGGAGGCTAAAGTCACTCTGACATTCCAGCATCATTCTGACGCCATACTGTTCATATTCCAGTGTTCATTTCGGAGGAGAGTTATGGGTTATATCTGATCATATGACATCAGGTGATTTTCAATATGCAAAGCATTTGTTTGATGGACTGTCATGCTGACCGTCTGAAGAGGAATGTGGCGTGAACAGCTGTTGTTCGTAAGTGAGCTTTGACCGTTTCTCGGTTATGATTTCAGGTTGGAACACCTGGCTTCTAGTTTTGGCTTCCATTGTGTGTTTGTGCTTTTCCTGAAGATGTATTGAATGAAACATTTGATTTTTTTGTTGCAAGGAATAGAAATCCAGGCAGTTCAACATTGAGAAGGAATAGAAGCCCCAGTCTGCAAGAGAAGTTGAGACTTTGGGTTTTTAAGGTCCACACATGGCAACGTTTGGAGAGCATATCTTCATCATTTTTGAGTATCGGTTGAAGGTGTCTGTGAAATGTAAACAGTTGCTTTCTGTGTGATGATAGTGAACTTAAGCGTAAATTTATTGTTTGTAGTGTTTTGATTATTCAAAAGTCATCCTGAGCAGTCAAAATTTTTGGTGCTTTTTTACATATCACAGTTCATGTGCAGGTTATTTTCCAAACTTCTGTTCTTGAACTTGCTGCTGAGATTCATTTATTTGCTTTTAAGAATTTTTTTTTAATTAGTGCAGACACATTAATGCATGAATTTCTGTACTGCCGAGATAGATGCATTTGCTATTTCCCATTGATTTTAATACTGATACATTAATGCATCAAGCTTAGTTCTGTTTTGTTGGATTTATTTGCTCATATGTATCAATACATCAGAGACAGTCCATGCTTTTTTTGTGAAAAGATTTTTTTTCTCTTGATTGAAGTATCTAAAAAACTTTGTTCAGATTCTTATCTATGAACATAAAAAAAATATGTTTTTTTGAGGTCGGAAATGTCAGAGATTAATGAAAACCAAATAAGAGGTTTTTTTTGTTTATTATACAATCCATATCATCACCCAGTCACCTTCTTTGTACATTTTTTTTTTTTTATCTCTTCCGCTGTCCATCTCTCTCTCATTACACAGATTCACACATACATGTCTTTTCTTTCTTTAGCACTTGAAATCCCTTTTTTGAGATCCCTTTAAATAATGTAGGAGTATCCAGTTGCAAGAAAGGCTGTATGTTTTCTTTAGTAATTCTTTATTAACTTACTTGTTTGTATGTACATTGTAGTGTGTGTGTGTGTGTGTGTTATGCATAGTCCTAATATGTCCCTTCCTTCTGCAATGTAAGATAATGTGAAAAAAAAGACTGCACACACATCTTTGTGTATGAATATGGCCGTTTGTGTGAATGTTTGTATGTGTGTGAAAAGAGTGTGGATATCTGCATTTAAGAGTATTCACAGGAGCCAGTGATTATGAGTAGACATTCCATGTTGCCACATGTGACTTGTGCTAATCCCTGACCCGTGACAGAACATTCAGAGTTGTCTGTCTTGAGTTCATCTTAGATGAAGATTGTCCATAATTTAGGTCACACATCATAGGTCTGAACGTTTTGTGTCATCACAGCAATGAAAGACGAACGTAGATGGTTTTTTCCTTTTCCTTTTATTTTTACTAAGTGTTCTAGCTTATGTCTTTGCTAGTTGTGGTCTTTCATGGAAGCGGATATTTTTGGTATGCAGTGGAAATTTTTCATGTTAAACGTGTCTTCTCCCTTTGAAGTATGTGGCTCTATGTATGAGCGCAATCAAGTCGTTTCATAGTGGCTGATCTGCCTTTTTAAGGGTATTTCATTACAGGGTACAACGTACTGAACTGATCAAAAGATACACAGTGATTGAAAAAAAAGAAAAAGCGCTAATAATAGTAAAATTTTATATCTTTATAACCAAGACCCATGACATCATGAATGTGAAAATAGGAAACTATGAAATTGGCTGTTGCTTTCATGTTGTCTGCAATATGATTGTGGGGAGGAATGTGAGAAACGCCCTCCCCCTCCCCCAAAAGAAAATAGCTGTAGTACCTAGAAGATGAGCATATATGCTCTACTTGCTCTACCCAAGCTCTCCTTTCTACCCCAGTTGTCAAAGAAAATAAACTGTCATCAGCAGATATGTACACGATGTACATAGTGCCCACCCTTCCCCCTCCCCAAACATGTAAATTGAGATTGTCTTCATATTGCTTTTTTTCCAGTCCTTTCTCTTTGTGCTTGGACTCTTAAGGTGACTTTGTGCTTTCACTTTCTCAGTGACTTTGTGCTTCAGTTCTTACAGTGACTTTGTGCTTGGACTCTTACAGTGACTTTGTGTTCAGTTCTTACAGTGACTTTGTGCTTTCACTTTAACAGTGACTTTGTGCTCCAAGTCTTGCAGTGACTTTGTGATTGGAGTCTTAGGTGACTTTGAGCTTGAACTCTAGCAATGATTTTGTGCTTGAACTCTTACAGTGACTTTGTACGTGGACTCTTGAAGTGACATTGTACTTGGACTTGTACATTGACTTTTTGTGCTTTGACTCTTACAGTGACGTTATGCTGGGACTCTTACAGCGACTTTGGGGACTCTTACAGTGACTTTGTACTTGGACTTTTATGTGACTTTTGTGTTGCTGCTGTGATCCTGTGTTGTTGGCAGAGGAAAGGCGGGTCTCATTTTGAGGATATGAAGCAGTATCTTAAAAACATAAATTGACTGCATCGCTTGTCTTTTCTCAACTATATCAAATTCATAAGGGGAAAAGAAATATATATATATATATTTATATCAATCGGAAACTGCTAGACAGATGTCTGAACCTGAAAGGTGTTTGAATCCAACTATCTACTGATGAAGATTGAAGCGAACTGGTGGCATAAAAAATGTTTATGGTATATATTTTGTTACATCAGGCATATTTTCATTTTGATGAGAAAAAAAAGATCACAAATACACAACTGAGCATTATCTTTTCATCTATTTCAATTTACAATAGAAATATAAGAATCCAATCAAATATTTTTAACTCCTACGCTTTTTAGAAATTAGTCTGATCACTGATCCAAAGTGAGGATGTTATTTTCATGGCAAAACAAAGCTTTTGGTTGCCTCCATGTCGCTTGGTATGCAGCCTGTTGAAGTCGCCATGTTGCATTGTTTTTTTTGGGTGGTTTGTGGTTATTGGATGTGTACTACTGGCTTGATTCAGTTTCTCTGAATGATACTTTAAACATAGCTTTTGTTGTAAAGCTTGTACTAACTGTTCATAAAGAGAATCTGTACATTGTGGGTCTGTATGGTCAAACCACCATTTGGCAGGTGACTCTGGGATTTAACAGACTTTGGTATTGTCTTAAATGGGTTACAACTCCAATGGCAGCTTTTCTTGGTGCAGTGAGGTCACAAAAACAAGATTAAACAACAGGTTTGAAGGAGGAAAGAAAATGGTCAAGATTTAGTGTCTTTCTTTGCTCAGATAGATGCATGTACGATGGTGTTAAAAGTCAGGTTTTCAGTCTGTACCTTGAAAAGAATCAGAAAGAATTTGGGGGGGGGGGGGGGGGGGGGGGGGGCTTGGCTTGGCAACATGAGGAGGAAGAAAATGGCGCAAGATCAAGTCTTCAATGTTTTGAGCTTCAGGTGAAGTGCATCCTCCATCCCATAATCCTCAAACCAAATCAGTAAACTTTGTCAGTTTCAAGATGCAATGCACTAACAGTTTCGGGATTTTTTTTACTGAATATGCAAGGGAGGGGTGGGTTGGGGTTGTAATCAGTGTTGCTTTCAGCATTTATTTGCAAGGTATTTCCATTTCCATGCATTTTTTTCTAAACATACAGTTGCATTTTTTGTTTTTGCTGTTCGACTAACATTGTGCATTGTTCAGGAACGAACATTACTTCTGCCTGGTTTAATGTTTAGGTTTATTTTTATGAGTTTAAATTTTAAGTTTTGTTTTCCTTTTTTGTTTCCTGTTTTCCTTCATCGATGGTAAATTCAGGTGTGTTAGAAAGGCTTGTTTTGCTTTTATATGTTTAATAATGAATAGAACCATTTTTACACATGTATTCAGTTTATTGGAAATAGAAGAAACATTATTTTCCAACTACAGATTAAGTCTGCATTTCAGACACATAGATGAAAATGATCAGGCTCAAAAAAATACAAATTTATTGCCCAGTTTCCTTAGTTAAATGTAAACCATGTCAGACACAGAGGCTGAAGACCTAGCTCCAAAACTGTAAGAAGTAATCCAAGAAGCAAATTGTATTTATGTGGGCATTAAAAAGAAAACAGAAAGGTTGCTTGGAATGGTTATTATACTTAGAACTTTGCGTTTCTGCTGAACAGTCAAAACAAATTTTGTTGTTCATCTGTGCTTACAAAATGTGGATTGTAAATAAAGATTTGAGGAAACATTTTCATTTAGTATATGTTAGTGTGCGTGAAGTGTCTGGCAATGCCTGTTTCTTTTCTCTAGGGTTTTTTTTTTAATACTTTTTTCTTTGAAAGATTAAGCCTGGATTTGAAAAAGCAAAAAGGGCAAGACCACAGCGTGTGATATAAGTTACTATATTGTGTCATATTGAATTTAAGTCCACTTGGCAAGCAGCTTGAGACTATGTGCTGGCTCACTTGGCATGATATTGAAGTCCTCTGAAGAAGTAGCTTTATATGATATGTAGTATGGAAGTTCTCTGGACAAGTGATTTGACTCCCTTGACCAGAAAGGTAAAGAAACCTATAATGCTGATCTGCACACACACACACACACACACACCTCTGGCACAGCAAGTTCTCTTTATTATGAACTGCTTTTCCCCACACACTGTTTTAAATCCATTCATCTGGATCATGTGCTCAGTCAGGTCACCCGTGGCAACTTTTCAAATACCCTTTTGGTTAGACCATGCAGACATTCATAACCATTCACAGAATTTCATACAAAAGGATCTTTACAGGGTATTTTGGAAGTGTACATGCTCAAAAAATGATGTCAAACTTAGAATGTGGTTTACGCGTTGATGTGTACAAAAGATAGTTGCATTGACTTATGAAAATCCAGATACGAGGCCTTTACTGATTGGTTGGTGAATGAACCAGTCTTGATAGAAAATTAGAGTTAAAGGGAAAGCACTCTGTTTCTTCCCCTTCAAGCTTAAGTTGTGGAACATTGCTGTTGTCATGGAATGTTGAATACTGTCTACTGGTATTGGATACCCTCAAAGGTGATTGTTGTCTGTTACACATACTCTAGGATTATTTTTCCATTTCTTTTTACTACATTCACTGTGTTTGTACTTGTCAGAAAAGGGGCATACAATGTTCATCAATTTGTTTCATTTAGAAATTCTGTGTGATGATGAAAGAATCCTTTCCAGTTGATATTGCAGTTTGTACTTTTTAGACTTCACAAGTAACCATAAAATACACAATTTCACAGTGAAGAAAACGCTTGGGGGAAAAATATGCAGTTCAAGTCAATAAACAATTACAGGCCTAAATATCATTAAACACACAAAACAAAATGCAAAAGTAATGTTCAATTAATACATGGTGCTAATCAAGCGAATCGTTTTTTGACAAACATGTCCTCTTCGGATAGCACATACAACAGACATTAAAAAAAAATGCGTGGTACTCCCTAGGTGTACATCAGCGGGAGATTCTTCTAACATACATCATTCAGTACATGCTGCAGCCAACATTATTTGAAACTTTACCTTTGATGAAACTTGATGATGAGCCATCCACCTTTTCTGATTCACCTGTATAAGAGCAGTTGAATGACTTCCCCTTCTCTCAGTTGTGTGTGATAAACTTCTTGAGCTGATGGAAAAGTATGTCACTCAACCCCCATCCTTCATGCATCCACACCATCACACTTTTCTGACAATGACAGGCACCTCCCCCCCCCCCCCCCCCCCCCCCCCCCCCCCCCCTCCTCCCCTCCCACCTCACCATCAACTACAAATCTCGACAAAACACAAAATCGTCAAATATGTGGACAAACATCAGTTGAAAAGAACAGTAAAAGTAAGATGGTCCTGTGGTCAGCATTCAGTGTAAAATGATGGTGGTAATTATTTCTGTGATTTAAAGACATTCCAGACACTACTGACTCTGCAGTCAGTTGATCCCTCACCATTAACACTGGAAGTGGAGCAGTGAGAACCCTTTCGTCTTGAATCTGTTAAGGTTCTTAACAGTCTGTCGAAAGATCTTTCAAAATGACCACCAGTTTCTGTACATTTAGGTAAATATCATTAATGACAAAAGAATGTGTTATGATAAACAGATTTTTTGCTTTTATATTACACCTTTAATGATCTCAACTAAGCGAAAGTGGATAAGCAGATTAAGGACATTTGATTTCTGAAGATGTGTATTGACTTTTCATGTCAGGGAAGTTCCAACATATGCAATTCTTTTATCTTCTAATTGCAGCTTCCTTTCACGTCAAATCTACAATCTGCACAATGATAAGTGCAAAAAACCTCAGATACACATGATCCAGCATCCAGGGCCATATATGTAAGATATCTCTCTAGCTATATACTATGTATATCTATTTCTATCTATCTATCAATCTGTCTACCTACCTACCTATAGGTATATGGATATAAAGAAGCTGAAAAGTTCCCATGACGAGTCTAACCCTACAGACGAATGTCCATGATAAATGGCTGTGTTTTCAAGATAGACTTTCATGGTCCCCACATGCTGTCTGTGAAGGTTTCGAACTTTACATTTCACAATGCCCTCCCCATTTTCTTCCTCCTCCTCCATCATATATTTTTTTGTTAAATATAAAAAATCTTTGCCAAATGATTGTCTTAATGATACACCAATTACTTATATTCTCTCATTACCTATTTGTCCAGCATGGTATTTTGGTCAACCAGCGTGACCTTGCTCACTCCAGGCTGTTCTCCGGGTGATTTTTTCCCATGTCCCCATCTTGCCTAACGATGGCTGCCTTGGGGGCTGCTTGATTTCTTTTTTTCCCCCTTTTGTCGAGAGAACGTAGCAGACACAGGTGGTGCATCTCTGCTAGATGTCAGTTCCCCCGCAAGTTGGGACCATGGGATTGATATGCTATGTCAAGGTTGCAGGTAGCTCATGAAAGTCATCGAAGTGGCAGATCAGGAAGGCACAGAATATTTTTTTCGTCATGTGAGAAATGGCGAGTAGTTGGTGGGTCCAGCCAGCATGGATGAAGCAGGGGTGGACCACTGTGTCTCTATAGTTATCGGCCCTTCGTTTGAATGGAAAATTTCAGTTCAGGCATCATACCTCCAGTTTCATACATAGCCGTAGGGCGGTGGCCCTCAGTGGTTGCGAAGCCATCCATCCTTGGGTCTGCTACCGAGTCAGGACCTGTGGAATGGGGTTGGTCGGTCGTTGCTTGTGCATGAAGACAGGCTGACCTAGGGTCCTGAAAATGGCCTGGAAAAGGGACTCGGATAACACTTGTCCGCAGGCAGATCCCCCTGAGGAAGATTTTGAATAGCTCCTCATGTCACAGGCGATGGTACACCTTGTAGTTCCTACCTGTGGCCAATGACTACCGCCATATGGACAGACTACAGTGCAGGTACAGGTCTGGGGACAGCGAACAACTGCCAGTTGCCAGCAAATTCAAATGTGGAATAGGCCAACTCCAGTCTTACGAGAAAACAGTACCGCCTATGTGCCAGTGAGCCGATCACACCAGTGTACAACTGCTGCAATTGCTCCTTTTCAGGTCTGTGAACAAGATATCATGTAGGACTGTGCCAAATCAGTTTACCACTGACACCCAGCTGCTCTATATACCAACATTTACACAGAACTGCTCTATACACCAACATTTACACAGAACTGCTCTATACACCAACATTTACACAGAACTGCTCTATACACAACATTTACACAGAACTGCTCTATTTACCAATATTGAAACAGACTGTTCTATTTACCATTATTGACACAGAATTGCTCTATTTACCACTACTGATGCTGAACTGCTCTATTTACCGGTATTGACACAGAACTCCTCTATGTACCAATAGCAACACAGAACTGCTCTACTTACCAATATTGACACACAACTGTTCTATTTACCAACACTGACACAGAATTGCACTATTTACCACTACTGATGCTGAGCTGCTCTATTTATTGGTATTGACACAGAACTCCTCTATGTACCAATAGCAACACAAAACTGCTCTACTTACCAATATTGACACATAACTGTTTTATTTACCAGCACTGACACAGAATTGCTCTATCTACCACAACTGATGCTGAACAGCTCTATTTTCCTCAAATCTTCAACCCAGGTGCTCAGTATCAGAAGGCGAAACAAACACGGACAAAAAAAATAAAAGACAATAAATTCTGTTTGGCATGAGCAACCTCAACACTCTTTTCAACTGCACTGTCTTTTTTTCTCTTTCCTTTTACACTGCTTTTGTTTCACTTCTTTTTCTTTTCAATTCTATCAAATAAAATGAGCAATACCCCCACTTTCAGGCAATGAAAGCCACATCAACTCATTGTGGTGGAGGTGATAATAATCAAAACATTAAATCAAAACATTAATGGCACAACGTTCTCTGCGTGTTTAGTGCAAAAGCCTCCTGGCAAGAAAGACATTGACAGCCAAACAACCCCTCCCCTTCCCCACCCCCCCCCCCCCCCCCAAAACCAACCAACCAACCAAACAAACAAAAACAAAGACAATAAGTAAATAGAATTGAAAAAAGCCCAAGTTTAGCTTGACATATTCAAATAATTAATCCAAACAATACAATAATCAATCCATTAATCCAAATTGTACCAATCCTGCAGTAAGTAGTTCCTATTCACACACACACACACACACACACACACACACACACACACACACACACACACACGGAGTTATGTGACACCTGTCCACTGTTCTATGTCCTAATTCTATTTCACTGTGCGTTTTTAATTCAGAAAAAAAACACTGAAAGAGGTATGGGTTGGCAGACCTGAACATTTTACACTCTATCAACATACCAATGAAAAAAAAAAACTGGTCATTTAAAATGCTGGTCAGTCATGGAAAATTTGACACATGATGAAAAAACAAGGTATAAGGCATTTGAAATACCAGAAATATAATACACAGCTAGCTCGTTCTCTGACATCCCCGTAACCGAATGTGCATAATACACGCAAATAGAAATTCCAAACAGAACAACATCCGTTTCATTCAATATCAATTATTTCAGCATAAAAATTCAGCATAAAAAAATCAAAAACATCCCCTGAAACTGTCAGTATGCACAGAAATAACTCTTGACATCTTATCTTCATGTTATTTCCATGATTGATAATCATTTCACTAAAGTGAAAAGAGAGGTGCACACACACACACACACACACACACACACACACACACACCAAAAATAGAAGGATGCTAGAACGAAGCTGAATGATAGAGAGGAAGACAAAGAGAATGATACAGAAAGATGAATCAAGTTAATGTTGTTTAATTTAAACCCCAGTCAACCGCAAGGGCCCATTTCACGTATGTACAAAGGGAATAATAATAAGAAGAACTGGACGAAGGGGAAAGAAAAGAAAATGAAATGTAGGCAAAGGAACTTGAAGACAACGAAATCCCCCCCTTTTCACCAGAACAAAGAGTCTGGAAACAGCTGAGCGAAAGGGCTGGAAGGGAAATGAGGACAATTAGGATGACAAGTGGCTGTGGAGAAAGAGAATGAGACAAAAACAAACAAAAAAAACCTGGATTGGAAAAGAGCACCACGGAACACCAATGTGTCATGACAATCCTGATACTGATAGCTCCTGTGAACTGCTGATGCTGAAACTACCAATGAAGGAGTCCGGGTGTAGCTGTGCAAGTGCGAGTTGGAATGACTGCAACATGAGACAGCAAATTTTTCATCTGACAAAACAAAACAAAAAAAAAGACACATGAGACTGCAAATTTTTCACTGAAAAAAAAAAAAGGGGTACAGACAAATTCCATCGAAGGGGACTTTGGTCAGACGGTGATGAAGATGCCCTTGTAGAAGAGGTAGAAGGCGACGAGCACCCAAAAGGTTGTGCCCCCACAGGTTCATGGCCAACTGGGCAGCATGGTTAGCGGCCACGTCAAAGCCCACCGGAAAACGTCCCGACAGAATCTCATGGCCAACATACAGTACGATGGGATTCATACCTGTAACACACCCCCATCTTTCGGTCACAACGACCCCAAACTACTTCTGTTTGGCCGTTTGTCTCTGTGTGTCTGTGCTTACCTCTGTGTCTGTGATATGATCTTTTCTGTACTCCCACTTTTGTTTGGTGACTGATAAGTTGGTGTAAGGAACTGTGTCTGAGCTCCTTGTGGTTTTACTGGTGGTTTTTTTTGTTTTTTTTTTGAGAAAAGAATATGTCAACTGAAAATATAGATTATGTATGCAAGCTTTTGAAAAGAGAAAGAATCTACATCTTGTTTACCCTCCTGTGCCTTGCCCCCCCCCCCCCCCCCCCCCCCCCCAACTAGTCATGGGAACTGTGCACCTTGCATGCACTGAAAGCAGTGAACAAATAAAACAAGACATTGGTTTTCAACAGTAGGACAATCAGCTGAATCAGAGGCAGACCGGTCGACAGCATCATATGTGGAGGCAATGGCAAATGTGCATGTCTCACAGATTTTTGTAATGACATGGGAGGGGTCAGCCATGAACTAAAGGCCTCGATTGGCCTACGACAGGCTTAGCAAACCTCCAGGTAAGATGAGGTGGAAGGAAATGGAAAGAGAAAAAAAAAACAAAAAAATTCTACAGATAAAAATACTTTCTTCATCGACTTACATATTGATTTGTTTTCTTTTCTTTTCAGAAACTGTTCCCCCTACATAGACTAGGGATGCACAGTTATTTCTTATGGAGAGGGGCATGGGCACAGTTTGTATTTTGTAAGTTGATGTGAGGTTGCATAGATTGAAAAGATATTTTGGCTTGCTGATGCGAAAAACCAGGAGAGAAAACCATGTTATAGGTCTGTTGTTGTTGTTGTCATCGTCGTACCCTGGCTAAAAGACTCCAGGGATCATCTGAACAGCCAAAGTACTTGAATACTATGGTACAAATGCATCAGCTGGGGATGAGAACATTACGTGTGTGACCGTTTTTGATTACCCCACCATGTGACAGCCACACTACGACTTTGGGGGATTTTGGAGACTGATAATGTTATGCTAGGGGCTTGTCACGGCTGAAGACAGTCCAGGCATAACTATGCAGAGCATAACAACATTTTGATGTAGCCTTGGTGTTCTAGCCTATGTTAACTGGCCTGACACAGCCTTAAGCCAAGGCGGTTATAAGTCTGTGTGGACCAGGACATTTTGTTTGCTGAAACATATTTTTTGTGGCACTGTTACGGCAAACTTTCAAAAGGCCTTTTTGAGTTCATAGGGCCTGGTTTATGTTTTGAACTGAAACACTTACATGTAATTATGTGAAACTGTAATAGAAAGAATATCATGTAAAACAATTTAAAGTTTTAGTTCTTACTTACACGGGGGAACTGTCTTCTGTTTCTCCCACTGGTTGCATGTCAACATTGCGTGAGTGGGAGTCTAAGAGCTGGCAATTCACTCAGCCCACAGATTCTAGGCAATATGTTGATATGTTCCTTGGCAATCATTTGACTTTCACTTTTGCCCTACGAACTGCCTGCATATGGGATGTAACATTTATACTCCCCACACAATGTGTTGCCCAGCACTAGGCAACACTGTCTAGATGCACAGTAACATATACACCCCCTTTTTAAAAAAAAAATTGATCTAGATCTATAATTGCAGGCATTAGAAATTAATTCACCATCAAAAATGTCAATTATCAAATTAGGTTTAAGGTTTAACACATGATATTAGAATTCAGCAAACTGTTAAACCTGATGCACCTGTAATGTTGTACACCCATGAACAGTGCACGTACACAGGGTTAAACTGGCTCCACCAGCGTAAGTGAGGAAAGAGTTCAGGAATCTCTTGTACAGGAAGCATATGGGTTCTTGGGATTCGTACATACATGCATACCTGTGTGTGCACACTTGTTCGCAATAGTAAACATACACACTGAAGTATTCCACTGCAAGGATTTTTTTTTTTCTCTCTATCTCGTCTTTCATGCCACCCGAGTGCCTTGTATCCACGCTATTTGGATCAGCCAGCCATACACAGCTACAGCATGTCTTGTCCTGCCAGAGCCCCAGCACCCACAATCCACAAGAAATAGTTAGCGTCAAGTCGTCCTAGGGCAACCCACCAGAGGAGACACTGCACTGTTGCAGGGTCACTAAAGTGGTGTCAGTGGGACCTGTTCTAATCAAACATACAACAGAACATCCTAAGCACCCCACTGACGACAATAATTGCTTAGTTGCAGAGCCAGCGTAAGTGAGCTCTCCCTCCAGAGGGTGCTACCATGTCTGTTCAATGACAGTCACCATGAATTTGCAAATACCAGTGACCTTGACAGAGCCTCATCAAGGGCATAGACGAGAAGAGGAAACAGAGACTATGGTTACCATAAGCAATAATTTGTTGTTGCTGTTCTCTCACACAAAGATAGGGGAGAATACAAGTAAAAACATGAAACAGATCACCAAATAATTCTTATGTAAGACACAATGCACACCAGACAAATGAACTTTTGACAAATACCTCTTCCTCAGCTGTCACAATAAGCAGACATAACAAAATATGTGCCAAACAGTATTTCCCAGATCATCATCATGGCTGTCATGTTGGGAGTGTTGTTTCATACATTCTGTCTCACGCTGGCTGTGTCTTGGGAGTATTTCACTGTCACATTTCTTTCTCAATCTGGCTGAGATTTAAGGACAATTAATCGGCACGTTTTTCCTCATGTCTGTCGTCTGCAATGTCTCTCAGATATTTGCTTAAAAATTGACTTGTATGTATTGCATTGTGTATCGAATAACCTTTACTCGGAACCTTGTTTTGGGAGTTCATTTGCATCTTGAATTATTTTCATCAACAAGGTTCACACAGGAAATGCAACTCAAATTCCGGACTTTTCAAGACATTTTCCAGGCCAAGACCCCCAATTTCAATTCCACTTTCAAGACTTTGTTCATAATGCAATGTCTTAAAGTGAAGTAATAAACGCAAATGCACAAGAGACAGTAACTTTCCCATTTTGAAACACAAATAAGCAGCAATGGCAGAAATGGCCAGAAGACCCTGATGTCGATAAGACCTTGATGTAGGGGAAGTAACTCAAAAGTCATTTGATGGCAAAAGTGAAAGTGCGCAATCACGAAATGTCATGTTTGAGGGCACGGAATAATTTTTTTTTGCATTACAAACGCTAAATGATGCTGAAAAGTAAAGCAGCCATGCATGATATCAAGCAATCCATGCTCACAGCCATTTGCTTTGTCAGAACACTATTCAGTTCAGTGTTTTATTGACTTTATTCCGATTGTTTTTCCATTCACTATGACGTCACCACCAAGCACTTTACGTACTCGACCTTGCCGTACATTTACCACAGATCAAGTGCTGGGAATATTGAATAGACAGTTGGTTGTTCCTAATACAGATGAAGAAGACCCAGACAGCCACGAGTAAAGAACGATAGTGAGGGCTGACCGAATTATTCCAACGTGAAGCGTTGGACCGTGGCCAACTTGTTGAGAGAGCTGATAAGACGCCCACTTACTACCCTACCGCGTGTGCCCCAGTGTTTTTGCGTTGAGCCAGCCAGCACTGACTGACTGTTCACTAACTCTATGTGAGGGAGCCAACTAAGACTTTAGGCAACGAACTTCACACACACGCTGTGGGCCCACTCTCGCTGGTCAAGGTTGAAGGGGGCGTGGCCAACTGACACGTGCGAGGCGAGTATCACAGATGTCTTTCGAGTGGGTGTACAGCGGTTATATAGATCAACTGAATGACGAGCCGCCGTGGCGAAGTGGTTAGCGTCGCGGACTCTCGGCTGGGAGGTCGTGGGTTCGAATCCCATCAGAAGTCATGTTGGTTTTTCTGCCCCGACCGGCTCCTACCCAGAGTTGAGTTTGCTGCGGACTCAGTTGGGAAGACTGGGACCACACAGTCGAGTTTCCACTTAATGGATGCGTTTCTGAGAGTGTTGCTCAAATTTCCCTGACCAACACTGCAGGTGTCTGTATCTCTCGGGCCTGGTTGACGCCGGGATATATTATGAAAGGAAGCGTAGAGTACAGCCCTGTCATGTAGTCTCAGACCGAAATGGAAATCCGTAGCATCATCATAATCATCCTCATTCTCATCGATCAGCAAAAAAAAAAAAGTCTCAAATTCTATGGCCCTTCATGCCCTGCTCTCATGGTGACCTCATTTTCGATGTCCTCTCCGCGTCTGTGGCCTTGGTTTGGTTCCGTCGGGTCACCGGTATCGGCGAGTCCATGGGGGCTGTCGTTGGACGGACGGATGGTGGCGCCCTCCGGAGGGAGAGCTCACTCATGCCGGCTCCGCGACTAAGCAATTATTGTCGTCAGTAGGGGCCTAGTAGGTGGTGTCCTGCGTATGTTAGATCAGAACAGGCGCCACTGAACACCACTGAAGTGACTCGGCAGCAGTGCAGTGTCTCCTCCGGTGGGTTGCCTCCTGACGACTGTGTTCCCTTTTTCTTTCTTACATGTGTACCAGTTAGGCATAAGAATGTGTGTGTGTGTGTGTGTGTGTGTGTGTGTGTGTGTGTGTGTGTGTGTGTGTTCCCTGCTATTGGAGTAGTTGTATTTGTGGCTGTTTCATGCACTTTTCTGTTGGAAATACCATACTTTCTGGTCTTCAGTTGTGAGTGGAGTATTTTTCCTCCATTGTTGAGAGAGTTTGTTGGCATTCTTTCTTTATTTTTTACGCTTAGAAGAAACATAACATTCTTTTTTTTATTTTGCATTTTTTTTTTGCACTTGAAATCACTAAAAAATTGAAATTGTTGTTGACTTACCATACTAACATGTTATGATATAATAAAAGTACAGTGTATCTCCTCCATTTTACAAAAAATAGCATGAGAATTGGTTGTTTAATTCCAGAGATATCCGCGTTTCACATATGCTGGTATACAATAAGAGCTTTTTTTGAAAAATGGCTGGCGATGGAGATTTATGCAAAATAGAAAAACAAGGTCAAAGACCTGCAAGGGAGGTCACCCACTTCTCTCAGTGAAACTATGAAGAGTAAGTAAACCAGCCAACAACACACAACTGCTTTTGAAGAGAGTAAAGAGATAAATCATGAATAAAGTATAAAACCTATACACAGAAGGAGAAACACATGATTAGAACAAGAAGTGATTAATGAACACATGAATGAATGATGAGATTAAAATCATAAACAAATGTGGTCAACTTGAAATAAGTTCAGGAAGTTCTTATGTGGCGAAAGAGTGTGAATCTGGGCATGTGTGCATGTGTATGTATGTTTGGTGTGTGTGTGTGTGTGTGTGTGTGTGTGTGTGTGTGTGTGTGTGTATGTGTGTGTGTGTGTGTGTATTTGTATATGCATGTGAGTAAATGAATATGTATGTGTGTGTGTGTGTGTGTGTGTATGTGTGTGTGTGTGTGTGTGTGTGTTTGCTTGCATGTGCAAAAGCATGTGCGCAAGTGCATGCATGTATGTAACTCAATCCCATAAGACTGCTAATGTTGCATGTGTGGTGCAAGGTTCTGATAAAAAAAAACATGAGCAGCACACATGCGCACACACACACACACACACACACACACACACACACACAGAGACAAAGAACTTACTTCTCAATTCCAGTCAAATTACAAACCCACCTTCCGTAATATTTCATACGTGTTTGTAAAAATTATGTGCATATTATATGGTAGAATCTGGACGTTTTTCACAAATTTATTTTAAGTTGTGCTTTTTATAATTTTTCTTCATATACTGGATTTACTCTCTTTTTCTCTTCTTTTATGATAGCAGGATGAAAAAAAAACTGAAAAGCTCAATCTTTAACACTCACTAAAGATCATTTTGATTTGACAATCTCCTTTTCTTTCTCTCTCTCATACACAGTTCAATGCAATTCATGTCGTCTGTAGCAAAAAACAACCATGTGGGACTACATAAAGGCTGTTGAAGTAACATTTGTTTCATATCAGCATTCAGAGTTATCTGATAGTGCATATCTTTAAATACACCAAGACACACACAGTAATACGTACATAACCATGCAATAGAACAAACGCTTACCACAGGTTTTTATTGACTGGAATCCAGCCGTCATCCTTGGAAAACTTGCACAGAATTCCAGCAATGAGACCCTGAAACCCAGCAGACGCTGTGATGAACCATACAAAACATATTTTGTGCTGGCAGGGTGGGCTGCAGTCTGCAAGGTTGTGAGCATTTCATACACCAGAAACACCTCTATAACACCTTTGGTAAAATCGAAAGACAGGTTTCTGGCACAACTACATGCACTGTGGTGAAATCACCAGACAGGTTTCAGGCATATCGAGAAACACTCACAATGAACTCACCTGACAGGCATACCTACATACAGCTACAGAAAACTGAACAAGACCAGGCAGACTTTAGGCATAGCTACATACATTTATGGTGAACTCATCAGAGAGGCATACTACATAAACCCATGGTCAATTCACCAGACAGGCCATACCTACATAAACCCATGGTGAACTCACCATCCAGGCATACCTACACACATCCATGGAGAACTCACCAGACAGGTGTACCTGCTCCCTATATCCATGTTGACAGGCATACCTATACACCCATGGCACACCTATATACACATACTCAACTCACCACGATTACAGAAGTCTCAGGCGCACCCATAATGTACCCTTGATGAACTCACCAGGACCAGAAAGGCGTCAGCCACTACCCCCATTCTCCCACACCAAACTCACCAGGACCAGGGCCCACACCACCAGGAAGCGCACACACCTCTGCACCCAGTCCTTGTGGATGAACAAGATTTTCCCTGCCTGTAATATCACACACACACACACACACACACACACACACACACACACACACACCAACAATGGCACCAGAAAATCTCCCTGTGTCTTCTAAGGAATGATGCGCTTCCATAGAAATTAACATTACTAGAATTACCTTTTTCATCTGTTGACTGAAAAAAAAAACCTCAATCTTTTTCAGTGTGGGGAATTGGCATGCTTTATTTTCTGAAAACAAGCTGAATATTTTTTTCAATGAATATCTCACACAAATCTATCCATTTTCAGTTTTGCCCCTTTGGTTACTGTCAGTGTTCAGATAAAATGTTTAAGAACATTTGAAATGCAAATTAACTTCTGGAACAGCAAGTCAGTTCAGAATGAAAATGACATTGGTATGGTGATGGGACGCAAGTTCCTCACTAGTTGTTGAAAGCATAAATCATGAGGCAGCATCATGCTCCTACCAAGAAAAGTGTGTCCATACACACACACACACACACACACACACACACACACACACACACACAGAACACACACACACACACACACACACACACACACACCACACACGCACAGAACACACACACACACACACACACACACACAAACACACATGTACACACACACACACACACACACACACACACACACACACACACACACATGCACTCAAATGTCCAGTATGTGCACAACTATGCTTGGAGGTGCGCATTTTCAAGTGGCAAGGCACCCAAATTCTGAAAAAAAGTCTTATCTTTGAACAGTTTTCTTTATGTCAGCATAGAGAGAGACAGACAGACAGACAGACAGACAGACAGACAGACAGAGACACAGTAAGACAGAGACAGAGACAGAAATGAACAGACAGACAGACCGACAGAGAAAGTAATGAACTAGTGGACAGGTAAGGGTTAGGTGAGATGCCACAGCACAAACCTGCTGAGCTGCCTCACCTGCAAACCCAAGAAGCACATGAAGACGGAGGTCAGAGTTCCCAGAAGTCCTTCAGGGTCATAGGGCACCACCGTGTGTGATAGATTTCCTGCACAGGCCAATGTTAAACATGACACTGATCTGTTTTCTCTTTATTAAATCCTTCATTTGAACTGATGGAAAAGAGTCAAATGCCCACAAAGAGATGACAGCTGGTCAGGATTTCATACTGATCTCTGGAGAACCATATGCTACATACGGTCATCATATGGTCTATTGGTCTATGTATGGCCTCTAAATATTTTCAACTACATACATACATACATCCAGGATAATAATAACAATCAACACTCGTTTACACAACGGGCTGCCTACCTAGGTAGTGCCGACTGAAGAGCTGCCAGCTGGCGCTTCATTCGGTCGTTTCCTGTGTCATCCAGTCAATATCGTTCACTCGGTTTCCTTACTTCCTCCATTCTTTCCATTTCTCATGCAGGGTGCATGCTATGTGTAACATGTCATCCATACCAATAGCCAAACTGGCCTTCTCTTCCTAAAGTTGGTGATGGGATTTTACGTGTGTGCAAGAAATTATCCGTGCGTTCACACACGGAACCTCAGTTTATAGTCTCATTCGAAGGACTGTATGGGAAATGGAGTCAGAACCAATGTTAACTCCGAGGGAAAAATCCCCCTGTACCGAAACGCCCCAGCAGAGATTCGAACCCGCAACCCCACGATCACCAAGATTACAAGTCCGGCGCTCTACCAACTGAACTATTCCGGCTCCCAATGGATTACAATGGTTTCCATACACCGCTAGTGAAGGGTTTAATGTTTATAACACGTTGCTCTAATTTTTGTTCTTATTTTCTTTCTACCCCTGTTCCTCCCCCCTCCCCCCCTTTTTTTTTCTTTCTATATTTTAAATCCTTGTCAAATCATTGATGTAATGATGGAAGAATTGTTAACCTGCACTTGTTTTCCCCCACTACTAAATTGTTCAGCTTAATATACAGAGTTAGAGACATAGGTAGATAGATAGACAGATATGTATATATACATATAGATAGATAGATAGATAGATACATATACATATACATATACATAGAGATACAAACAGTACAGATATACATGGATAGATAGATTTTAGACTATATATGGGCTACATATGGTTTATGATTGGGTTACATAGGTCTTGAAATTAACTATGTATGCACTAAGTACGGTCTTTGTGCAGTCTGCATACGGCTTGTGAACGGCATACATACTAAGTATCTGCTCATGCACAGACTGTGTGTACTAGACACAGCCTACCGTAAGATGCCTCTACACAACATGTGGGAAACTTATGGACGAACCTTGCAGGTAGGGCTCTGGTAGATGTGGGCATCCCCAAACACCCTTCCTGTCGATGTAGCCTGCTGCCCCACCTGTGCAGTTCATGTGCTGGCTATGGTCCGCCAGACCTCCAGCCCCCAGGTAGCCCCTGAAGACAGCAGCACAAAGCATTCTCTGGAGGAGTCAGATGTTTTATTCAGACCTGTGTACCCTAATTCGGCTACAGGTGTAGTTCTCAATTAAAATGAGCGTATTTTCCTAAAGATGTGTGTACACATCTATCAAATTTGTGAATTTTTGTAAAAGCAGGAGGTATCTCCTATTGTTTTAACATCATCCAGATGCGAGTTTGCGCACACAATGTTCGAGTTGTTACTCTTTGGTTGTAGCGCCCCCCCCCCCCCCCCCAAATGGTTATACATCACAAGTGGCACTACTACCACTCAAGAACTTCATCTCAAGATTTTTTTTCTGTGTATTTTTTCTGGTTTGTTGTATTCATCACATTTTCGCCAAACATGTGTACAAAATATGGTGAAATTGTATGGGTAAACAGGTCTGTTTATTACAGCCCACCAACACCAAGGCTTTCCTGGGCTGTCACCAGATAAAGAAAAAAAGAAGAAAAAAAAAAGAGAAAAAAAAAAAGAAACAAAACTACTATCTACAGAATGTACATCTACCCACTAACTAAATGACTGACATTCTGAAGACAAATGAAACTTGGCTGTGTGTTGAGAGAACACATCCAGTCCACTTGATTTCTCAACCACACTTGACAAAAATAATAAGAACAAAACCACTGTGTGAAATTCCACTTATTGAATAAACAAAAAATGTTTCTCACAAAGTAATCTTTTATCTGATAATGACATAAACAAAATGCCAGCAAGACAAGTCCAGAAGTATTCAGTCTTATCATCCTATAGTTCTATGGATTACAGCAACTGATGGTATTTTAGAACGATGGTAACCATTTCACACCATTGATTATGTCATATCTGTTGAAACTTTGATATAAGTTCCTTGTAAAGCAGCTTAATCATATATGATAAAGATCAGCCTGCTGACACTGACTCGAGACAGACAATTAACACTGACACAGGACAGAAAATGAACAGATACAGGATAGACAGACAATGAACTCTCACACAGATTAAGGTTCCCATTGCCTATTGGCTGTAGGGGCAATAAACTGTCAGAGGATCACTATTTCTATGGCATGGAATTATGGAAGGCTGTGCCCATCCTCCTTCTGCTGCCTTCAACTTCCCCTGAACTGAATCACGTGCCCGTTTACTGCCAGGTTTTTAAGAGGGTTTTCAAGCTGAACAAATCTGACCCCATAAGTATTTTGAACTCATGGCAGTCAGCTCTGCAAGCAAATTCCTAACCATTTGACATCGGACCCCCCTTATACACCAGACAACCAACCAATGAACACAGTACAATACAATTCAGTCGACAGCCAGACAATGAAGTCACACAGAGGATGGTCAGCCAATGAACACACTTACACAGGACATCCAGGTACGTGTAGTGTGAAGGTGAGGATGGTGTGATGATCACCAGGGTCAGATGGAACACCCACTCAGGCCAGAATTCCAAGATGTCGCGCACCACAGCTAGACGACCATACTGAAACATGTTATACATCCACCCTTACTATTTCCCCTGTGCCAGACCACCACAACAACGAAGACAGTTTCTACAGTGCCTATCCTAACAATGTAGGCTACAGGCACTTCACTTATGTGTGTGTGTGTGTGTGTGTGTGTGTGTGTGTGTGTGTGTGTGTGTGTGTGTGTGTGTGGGTGGGTGTGTGTGGGGTGGGTGTGTGTGTGCGTGTGTGCGCATGCAAGAACCCAAGAAAGTTCTGCAAATGTGTGCATGTACGCATACCTTAATGCAAGAATTTCTATCAACAAAAACAAAGAGAAACAAAGACCACAGTACCCTTGAAACATCAAAAGGTCTGGCAAACAGCAGGTGAACAGTGGCCACAATCAGGTAGGTCCCTGCAAAACGCTGCAAGACGCCCGGAATGCGGAAATGGCTCAGGTCGATCCCTGGAAACAGGTCAGAAAACTCACAAACACCTAACACTCTTCATGTTTTTGTTTACTTGCTTGTGTTTGTTTTTAAATAACATCAACACACAAAGATACCTGTTTTTAAACACTTTTCATGTTTTTATTTACTTGCTTGTTCGTTTTTAATAACATCAATGTACAAAGATACTTGAACTTTCTGACTCTTTTGTACACCTAAATCTACACACAGAACATGACAGCATACAAAATTACAAAACAGTAACATCTCATTTTTTCTCATTAAAAAAAAAGACATCTAAATCAAACCACATGATCAAGATTCACTCTTGTCCAAAATAAATCATCATGATTACCATTTAATAATTTTCAAAAATGTCAAAAATATTGTTCGGGTGATAAAATATTGTTTGACTGAAACACACTCAGGTCTGTGTTAGTCAGCAAGTTGTTCATTAGGGCATGAGAACGCTCGACTAATCAGAACTCTTTGTCACAGGCCACCCGTAACGACCATATGCTGATTGGCCCAGGCCACTGCTTAACATCCTATTCACCAGGACCTCACACCAGGTTGTTCAGCTGGGCTACGCTTGTAGCCTGTTTATGCCCCAGTCTTTGCCGAACATAATTTGCAGATCTATTTACCCTAAAAACTACTACTGGTGTACCTTTGTAGAAAAAAAGGAAAAGAAAAGAAAAAAAAGGAGCGTATTTCCTACAAACAGTGTGTACAACATTCCAAATTTCTCTAAAAGCAGGGTATGGTCAATGTGTGCGAGTGTGTGGGTGGTGGGGGTGGGGGGGGGGGGGGGGGGTTGTGTTTTGTTTTCACCTGCTGTCACACTGCAGAAGCTTCTTCCGAGCAGTAATCTCCTAACCTTGCATACTACAGTTAAAATAGGTTCTAACGCAACTTGTTTTCAGACCTGATTCATGCTGTCTCGCCATTTTCTTTTTCTTCTTTCAGGGCATGTTGTCGAACAAGCATGGAAGTTAGTAAGAGTTGTCGTTCTTTGGTCAAAGCCCTCACTATGGTTATCTTCTGCAAGAGCAATTATCGCTCAACCACATGGCGTGATGCAAATCTTTAAATTTATCATCTACATGCAGTGCTTTAGATTACCTAAAGGTCTGATCAGAATCTCACCCTGTTCTGTGTGAAAAAATCAGTCTACTGAACAACTAAACAGTAGCGGAAAACAAGAACAGGTAATCAGTCTTTTATTCTTGACAGATCTGCAAACAAAGAGACAAGGAATAAGAAAGAGAATCATTAAAAGATCTTGGGGGGGGGGGGTGTGGGGGTGGAGGGATGAGGGGGGGACAACCTATGGAAACATAAAATTTCTCATAAAGCCAGGTGCCTTATTCAGCAGCGTACAGCTGTCCTGGAGGGGAAGACACTTATGGCGGTTTGAAAAACTCCTATCCTGAAAACCATGGTGTAAATCTAGCTGAAACACAGAGAGCTGAAGACACTTTTAGTGGCATGAAAAATTCCCATCCTGAAAAGCATTGTGTAAGCTGGGTAAATGTTCAAAAGCTCTTGCTCCTCTTCAGCACACTCACCAAACAACAAAATGAAACCAACAAAGGTGTTCAGAAGTATCAGCAGATAAAACATTTGTGTGAGGGGACCTCCCTTTTGGCCGTGCACTATGAGTAAAATGTAATAAAATAATTCAAACATAACATTTATATCTAAGTGTCTTTTTTTCTACATTCTTAATATGTAAAGAGAAGAAGTAAATATTCTGTTTCAGTTTGAAAACAAACAGAGGATTCTGGAAGGACTGAAACAGACACTCTCACTGATGTCTAATATCAAAGCCTACTTTAAACCTTACAGAATCCAGTCTGTGCCTCTCAAAAACAAAAGTAGAATCTGGAAGCAACAGATCAGAATGACCTCCCTTACCATCACTCTTCCCTCCTGAGTTGATGAGCAGGCCCAGAGTGAAGAGAATGATGGAGCGACGCAGGATCTTGAAGAACATGCTGAGTTTAGGGGTGGCTCTCTGCAGCTGTGACTGGAAGCTGAGGATCATGGCTGTTCCCATGATGAACACAAACCTGCAGACACCACGGCTACACTCAAACCACAGACAGATGGCAACACAAACTTACTTTGAAACACTTTGCGCTGGGCAGGCAAGCTGCAGTGTCACAAAAAGATCATGTTTAGAAATATAAAAGCACATGCATGCACACACCCACACCGCATGGGCAGGCAAGGCACACGCGCACTCGCACTCACTCACACACACACACACACACACACACACACACACACACCTCTGTCAATACACGCAAACAGATCCAGAAAGAAAAACAACAAAAAAACAGAACATACAGCATGCACGCACAAATGAAATTAAGGCATGCATAAAAGTATAATTCATTCATCTCACATGAAAACACACAAACGCACATACAAGCACACATGCACATAACACACACGCACACACACACATGCATGTATGCACGCATTCACGTACACCTGCATGCACATATACACAAACACACATTCACTCACACACGCTCGCACACACGCACACGTGCGCACACACACACACACACACACACACACACACACACACACACACACACACACACACACAGAAACCAGGGGGGGAAAAACAATACACACAACAAGCAAGCACAAACACAAACAATCATGAATACATGATGGTGCATCACATGCAGATAAGCACAACCACATCCATACATTCTTCCTCTGACTTTCTTTTCATGTTATTAGTGTATCCATTTTAACAGCAATATCATCAGGTGTGCAAAAAAAAACCACTACTGAACAAATGTAAAATGGACCCATGCAGATAGACAAGCACTCATGAATTAACAAGGTAAGTGTAGAAGTTTGCTGAGACTGTAAATGGCGTACAAAACCTGCAAAAAGTACACATGGACAAGCGAACACACTGATTCGTTGCATAGAGAAGTTCCGATGCTAAAGTAATATCAGTTTTGCCATGGCTTTATTCAATCCTCCTTTTAAATTTGTAGCTGCCTTTAGTTAACTCTCCACATCTTCCACATTCCTGGTGAACGGGTTAACTAGAATCAAAAGAAGTATATTCAAATTTAAACATCAGCAGATTTTAGGTTATGTTTGACTGCATATAGGGGAATTCTTACTTTTGTTTTATTCAGGGCACTTTTTTTTTTTTTTTCGTACTCCCAGTTCTTATGGAACAGGGAGTACTTTACAATGTGAATGAAGAAATGCTGTCTGTGAGTCTGTCTGTCTGTCTGGGTGTCTGTCTGTGGTCAAAATTTGTTCCACTCGCTCCAGACCAAACTTCTGGGCCGATCTTTCTGAAAATTTGTAGGTATGTTTATTATGGGTCACGGATGATGCCCGATGTTTTATTTTATCAGAATAGCCATTACTAACGTCTATAACGGCCCAAAACGTTTTTTTCTTCTGTATGGAACATCTCAGTGATGAAATATATTATGATGCATGTTTTATTGTGATGTCAAATACATTATGACGCATGTTTGATTGTGACATTTTTCAGGAAGGTAAACTGGGAGTACGTTAACATGCTTTGCATCTTGTTTTCTTTTGATGTGACTCACCACTAGGCAGCATCGCACCTAGATTTCACACTAATGTTATCTTAAAATCACATATTAAATTGTACATATGTAATAAAGTAATAAATGTATGAGAATTATAACCCAAATGACAAAATCAAAGATTAAGCATTGATCAGTCTGAAATCAACTGACACATACACACACAAACACACACACACACACACACACACACACACACACAAACTCACCTGAAGGAATCAAGCATGTATAAAATTAGGGACAAGGCATTTAACTAACCTTTAACCATTTTAAGGATGCAAAAAATGTATGCATTTAAATGTCATCAACATGTAAAATCTTTTCTGTACCAGGAAAAAGAAGCTTTCAACAACAACAACAACAACAACAACAACAACAACTTTAAACTTTTCAAATACTATTATGATAGGTGAATTAATCATACACTGAAATAACTTTCCCTAACTCGGGGAAAATTACCCAATGGAACAACTTTAACCACCATATCTTTTAATCTGCAGGAAAAAAAGAAAAACTATAATAATATGCATGCATTTTTTCCAATTCATTATGTATTATGCAGCATTGCATTACGCAGCCATGTAAGGTTAGCACATGCATACAGTCATCATTATGCAGCCACATACTATCATAGTTTTGTGTGCATCTAATTGTTGTTTTTTTCACTTTAGTTGGTTACTTTGAATTTGTTTTGTTGGTTTTGTTTCTTGAATTTGTTTTGTTGGTTTTGTTTCTTTGTTCGCTTGTTTGTTTCTCTTTTTTTTCTTTCTTTTCTTTTCATGCAAAAAAATTAAAAAAGTAAACAGAAATATAAAAAAGAAATGCTGAAAATAGAAACAAACTGAGCACAAATATCATCAAATAAATCATTCACTAGGAATATTCATTTATAAAATGTGATGTGATTTAAAACACATTTCACCTTCTCTCACTCTTAACATGTCTCTCTCTCTCTCTCTCTCACACACACACACACACACGCACACACACACACACACTATGCTTAAAATAGACACAGAAACTGAAACCCACTACTAAGAGTGCACTAAATGAAAAATAAAACCTTTCAAAGAACACAAACAACTAGCTAAAGAATACAATTAAAGCTAAGGAGATCAAAGTCTACGGAAGTGATAAAATCAGTTCAATAAAACTGGACTTTCTCACAAATAGAGCTCAATACTAAAGCGCATCGAACAGCTGCAATCAACGCCAAAGTAGTAGCTTCTGTACAATAGGCACAATGTAGAACCAGTGTTTCAGATCCATCTCAGAGCAAGATGCATTCATAACATTTTCTTGAAAACTATGCTTTAACCATACATCCAGCAAGGCTTTTTTTTTCTTTTTTTCAAAACATTTGAAAGTTTTGCATGTGTTGCCATCATGGACACATTAATTCTCTGACTCTGCCACATGGAGGAAGGTTTCAAAGGGAACATACTCTCATGGTCCTGAGTTTAATAATTTGTGGCAAAGGAGTTGAGGCCAAACTTTTCACAGAGTGAATGCTTACGTTCACTAATGGCTCACTGTTTGACAGCGTGTGGCAAAAAAAACAATTCAAGTTGTGCAGATCAGTGGAACTGATTAAATTTTATTCAAAATACATTGCTCTACTGTTACTTATCAGTATAATGATGAAACCTCTGAGAAATGTTAAGAGATATTCTTATCCTTTTCATGATTTTTCTGTTTGCCATTGAAATTCAAAGGGCATGATATCCCCATTTCTACATGATCTAAAACACTGTAAGTAGTCTATCTACAGTGCTGACAGTATTTGGCACATACACACAGTACAAACCCACCATGGAAACACCAGGTCTGCGACAGTCAGGCCATCCCACTTGGAATGACTGAACTGCCAGTAGCCGCCTCCGCCGTAATTGACAAAAATCATGATGGTCAAGCTAATTCTACAAGCAGACACACAACACATGGATTGTTAGTGGAGCAGGCAGTCTACATGGGATTACAGGCAAGTTAAGAAGCAAACACACACAGACATTTGTAAGTGAAGAAGATATCGTATGCAGTAATTACTGCTGCAGGGGTTGGTGATGTCAGATGCTGTTGAACCAAACTGTTGTTTAACTGCAAGGAGTAACTAAACTGTCATGAATTGTCGCAACAGTCTTAGTTTTCTTTACATATGGATAAGGTTTTGAGATGCAGTAGTAGCAGCAGTTAGTGCTTCAGTTTAATTTGGACAGGATGCTCTGAGATGCATAAGTAGTTTAAAGCTTCATTTCAATTTGTACATGGCGCTTGAAATGCAGCTATAGTGGTAGCTTCACTGTAATTTGGACAGAGCGTTTAGCAGTGCAGCAGAAGTTGCAACTTTCATTTCAATCTGGACAGGAAATCAGATCAAAAAGTTCTGTGTTCTGCTCTTTCTGGATTCTGTTAACAAAGGGGAAATAACTCAATCATGACACCAGTCACATGAGATCATGTACATTTCAGACTGGACAGCTGTACACTGCATTCCCAAGAACAAGAAAAATATATATTTATGTCTGTTTATAACTGGTGTCAAGATGTCTTAAAAAGCAGTGAAATATTTCACAAAGCACCAGAGTGACTAAAAGAGAGGCTCTCTTCATGCTGACATGCTCTCCAGCATATGCCATTCCTCTACTTGCCCCCAATGTTGATCAAGTTTCAGCAAATACCAAAAGATTTCAAAATACTACAGAACCGCCAAGGCCTAAAAATCACAAAGCATAACATTTGATATCTTAAGTGTAGCATTCCAAATCTATGCATAGCACTCACTTGCAATATATAACAAGTCAGACTCAATGGCCTTTTAAGCCCCATTTCTCTTTGCATGATGGCAGTCTAACAAGTTAGAAATCTTCCCAGCTGTGAGGTTTTGACCTGACTTACAATGAATCAAAATGGCCGACACAACAACCAATCAATCAGGCGGCAAAAGCGTGATTGTCTTTTGTTATTTTCTTCTTTGTTTTTTCTTCTTCTCTCTGCTGAACTTGGCCATTATTTTCTTATTTTAATATGCCTACAATCTGAAAATCTACACTATCTCAGTTCTATTCAAGCCATCCTTCTGTGTCTGTGAAAGGTTGTTTTTTCATTTCAATTTTTGTTGTTTTGGGCATAACATTTTGCCATAAAATGTAGTAGCTTAGCACTGTCAACTATCATAGCAGTTCAGAAACCATGAAATGCACAGAACTTTTCATAATACCATGACAGTCCTGTTCATTCACAGATCACTGATCACATTACCATCCACACCACCACTAACAAGGGTTTGTGTCATGTTGCATACTCTAAACGTTTTACGTAGTCTCCCAAGACCATATTCAGGAGAGAAAGACAATAATGGCCGTTGGAGGGGGGGGGAAGGGAGAGGTGGTTAAATAAGCAAAAAACTGAATTGTTAAGTCACTGGCATCTGCAATTTTTTTTATTTTCTCATACATGTAGTTGGAGGGGGGAAGGGAGAGGTGGTCAAATAAGCAAAAAACTGAATTAAGTCACTGGCACCAGGATTTTTTTTTTCTATACTTGTAGTATACAAATACGTTAACACGGAATACGGATAAGGTGATTGATAGTTGGAACAGGAGGGGTCATTCTTCAGAGGTTAAAAAAAAAATGCAAGGGAAATGATGTACCTCAGAATTTTGCTACAAGGAAGGAACATTTGTACAGAAAGGTTGCTCACAGAGATTTCATGCATAAGAGACAAGCACAATGAGCAACAGAAAACAAAACCCAAAGTGCCCAGCAAGTGAGCGGCGTGAAGTCTCACACTACTGTGTTCACAAAATGTTAAAGCTGACTCATCAGCACACATGCAGCAGCAGAATCAGAAGCACTCAAAACAGATACAGTGTGTCTTCCAGTGAGAACACCAATTGCCAGTTTCCATGCCAACTCACCACGGAAAAACCAGGTCGGCTACCGTCAGACCATTCCACTTGGAATGTTGGAAGAACCAATAGTAGCCCCACGGTAGTTCACAAATATCATTATCACTATTGACAGCCTAGTACAGGAGAGAGAACACAACAACCGCAGTGTAAACACGAACAAGAATAAATACTGAAAAGTGCATTATTGACAACAGAATTATGCTTCATTTTGTGTGTGTGTGCATGCATGTGTGCGTGCGTGCGTGCGTGCGTGCGTGCGTGCGTGTGTGCGTGTGTGTGTGTGTGTGAGTGTGTGTAAGCATGTGTAGGTGCATCCATTCATGTTTGTGTGTGTGTGTGTGTGTGTGTGTGTGTGTGTGTGTGTGTGTGTGTGTGTGTGTGCACACGCATACATGCTTGAGTGCATGGGTGTGTCTGTATGTGTTAGAGTGAGTACATGTGTCTGTTTAAGCTGTGTATGTCCTCGCATGCTTACTTGCATATTCACTTGTATTTATGCAAGAATTCATTCAAAGTAAGACATTCTGTTAGCATATCCAATCTATCTCAAATTTATCCTGTCTATCAAAAATGTTGACAATATATTATTTCAATTTGAGAAATTTGTGTATGATATACAGTTTCTTAATTTACCAGGCCTACAGCACACACACACACACACACACACACACACACACACACACACACACACACACACACACACACATGTGCACATGATCTGATCTAGTCTGAGGTTTAACATAAAAAGAGAACAGTTTTACATAACAAAAAATAGGGAAAATAGAGAGAGAAAGAAGAGCAAGAGAGAAACAGAGACAGAAGGAGAGGGACAGACAGACAGACAGAAACAGAATCAGAGAGACGGAAAGACAGAAAGAGAGACAGACAGACAGACAGACATACAGACAGACAGACAGACAGACATAAGATACAAAACAAGAGGCTGAGAACCAGACATGGAGCCAGAAATGTTTGAAAGAAGAAAAAATCTAAAAGAAAAAGAAGAAGGGAAAAAAAAAGAATACTGACCCTCTAAAAGTGTCCAGGGATCTCAGGCGCTCCTTTTTCTTCACCGCCCTGGTGGTGTCTGCAGCACTATCATTGTTGCCCGAATCTTCCATGGGGTTGATGCTGGTTTGGGGGTGCCAAAATCCTGAAATGTACCCTTTTCAGTTGCATGGATGCCAGACAGGGATGGGTGGGTTGTACCCATACTTTTTCCTTTCCTTTTCTGTCCTTTGTGTACATGTTTAGGCAGACAGAAACAGGAGGCAGACCTGACCGTGACTGTAACTAAGATGAAGGAGCAGTGATTTTCATAGAATCACATCTTGCATGCCTATAGTTTTGTTTTTATATTGTTGTTTTTCACTATCAGCATTGTCATTACAAAAATAACCTCCATGTTTTTATCATCAAACATTACAGATGTGAACAGACATAAAACTAAAGTGCTGCTACTACTCCATGTTTTCAATCAAATACATGCACAAGTCTTACTGAATTTGATCTGTTGAAAAACAATTTGGTTCACAGTGTCATGATGAAAGATATCGTAAACAACAAACAAACAAACAATAATAAGAAAAGAAGATTCGGTTCATAGTGTCAAGATGAAAGATACTGTAAACAAACATACATACAATAAGAAGAACAGAAGCAGAAAGAGTGATGTGAAGATACTCACAGCCATGATGCCTTCAGTGCTCCAAAAGCACACTATCCTGTGAATTATGCCACGCCTGTCCAGAAAAGGACAAGTTACCAGATTTAAACATTACAAATAGGAGCACCACACATTCAACCAGTCATTCTGACTTCTTTAAATCAAAATGCATTCAGAATAACTAAAACAAACCAACAAATCATCTGCATCCCAACTGATGATACATGAAATGCCATTTAAGCTTTAGAGGAACAATATATTTTCAATTTTCCATTAGAAACCTAAATTCTTCTCTTCCAAATAACCCACTAACATCATGGCAAATGTCACAAGCAGAACTAATTATCTGTTTTTTACTTTGATTGTTTGGTCTCTTTTTTTTTTCTTTTTTTTTTTTCTTTTTTGGCCTACACAGGCTGATGCTCCTGCAGACACTCCCTGTATAGACAGGCAAGGATTAATCCCATCTACCCAACAAAGGGAGTGGAGTTTTGTGTGTATTACTGTTTTTTATCTTGCCATTGAGGCAGCCATACTCCATCTTTGGGGAAGGTGCATGCTATGTGTAACGTGTCATCCATACCAACAGCCAAACCGTCCTTCTCTTCTGAAAGTTGGTGATGGGATTTTATGTGTGTGCAAGATGTTATGCGTGCAGTCACACATGGAACCTCAGTTTTATAGTCTCATTCAAAGGACTGTATGGGAAATGGAGTCTGAACCAATGTTAACTCCGAGGGAAAAATCCCCCTGTACCGAAACAGCCCGGCAGAGATTCAAACCCGCAACCCCAAGATTACAAGTCCGGCACTCTACCACTGGGCTATTCCTGCCCCCGATTGTTTGTTTAAATCTTAGGACTGGAATGTTTAACTTTAAGTCAATGACAGTTCAGTGTCAGAAAGAATGAAGTGCATCCTTCACATCATCAGCCTATAGAATCAAATAGTTAAATGACCTGCACATTTAAAATGGACTGCTGAAATACACCTCAATAATGGTAACAGCATTTTCCCCAAAACGTAATGTCTTTTGGGAAAAAAAATTTTCCATGGGTAGTCTTCTAACTAAATGTGGAAAGTTTTGCACCAGATGTTGATTTACGAAGGACTTTAACATTAGCACCATAAAAGTCATTAGGAAAGATTAACACATTAATGCCACAAAGAATACTACATTACAGACTAAAACAGCAATGTTAAATATAGTGATACAAATTGATAAAACATTATGCCATTCAAAGCATTATGAAAGACTAAAATGTAAATGCTACCAATGGTGTGATGATGTAATGCAACACTAATTCCATAAAAAATCATTTCAAAGGAATAAACATTAATGTACAAAGAACACACAGCGGGGTCTGTCATCAACAGGTTAAAGCATTTATTTTCCTGCGGAACTGACAGCTGTCAGGTCAAACCATTTGTCGGATCAAATTTTACTGGCTTGACAGCCATCTCAATCCCTCTGGCAGAAAATGGGCACCAGTTTCATACATGTACCCGCATAATTTCCAAAATATAAAAGCCACGATTTTGAAATTGGGAACAGATTTAATTCATTATCTTGTTCCAACGTACATTGAATTTCATTGGGATCGAATGAACGGTTGTTGATTTACAGACAATTAAACAGAGGATGGGTCGAAATCAAAGTTCGCAAAATCTGTTCAGTTCACAAAATCATTTCAATAGTGGGTGTGGCCACCGCCATTGGCGAGACATTCCACGCAGCGACTCCTCATCGAGTTGACCAGTGTTCTGATGACCCTCTGAGGGATTCTCTGCCATTCCAGTTGCAGCATTTGGAAGAGATCTTGGCGGTCTCTGGGAGGTGGATGGTTCTCCTTCACACGTCTCCCCAACTCATCCCACATATGCTCGATGGGATTGAGGTCGGGACTATACGCCGGGAAGATCATCCTGTTGATGCCGGCCTGCACAATGAAGTTTTCGGCCACCCGGGCCCTATGTGGCCGAGCATTGTCGTCTTGGAAGACTGCCATGGGGTCCTATCCGTTGCATGGTCGGAACAACGAAAGGCGCCAGGATTTCATCCCGATAGCGGATGCCTGTGAGGTTTCCATCAATTTGGTAGAGTGGTGTCTTGTGGTGGAGGCTGAAGGCACCCCATACCATAACAGATCCCCCCAAAGGCCCTGGTCTGGCGAACAGCTGCATCAATGTAACGTTCACCAACACGCCTCCAAACTCTAGTTCGGCCCTCATTGTGTTCAAGACTAAACCGCGACTCATCTGAAAAAGAGGACCTGGGACCACTGTTGTTGGTTCCATCTCACATGACGATGGCAGAAAGCTCGGCGAGCCAGCCTATGGGCTGCTAGCAGTCGTGATCGAACAACAGCTGGGCGACGTGATCTGAGGCCGAAGTGGTGAAGACGGTTTCGTATGGCTTGACGGCTGCTGAGGATGGTGTTATTTGCCATACGAAGCTGCCTTTGGATGCTGGTGGAAGTGGTATCCCGCTGCAATAGGGCCTGCCTCTCGATGAAACGATCTTCTCTGGGAGTAGTCTGCCTAGGCCGACCTGACTGACCGTGGCCTCTCTTCAACGCTGTTGGTCGCCCTAAAACGCTGATTCAGTCTAACAATAACTGAATGATGCACACCAAGTCGTCGCGCCACTTCAGCCTTTGCAATGCCATCTTGTATCCACGCAATCGCCCTGGTTTTGTCAAAGGTGCTAAGTTTTCTTCGTGGTGGCATGGTGAGAAAAGGGCTGACAGTAACCAACCCCGCACTTAAACAGCCAAAGAAGGGGCATAAAACTCACTTGAGAGACTGCTCTTGCACGGGAAAAAAGAATTTTTCATTTTTTACACATCTTGTGTCGCCAGCAAGCTTGATGCAAAACAGGCACAGTTAACGCAACTTTGCACTTTTTATCCCGCGCGGTAACGAGGTCACCAAGACCCCCGTGCGCACTACCAGTTGACACAGGCTGGATTACACACTGCTGTGTGAGATTCCATCATTGGTTGCCGCATAACAAAAAAAACAATGTTTTTTTGAAGGGATGAATCAACCCCCTGTGTGCAAAGGCCTGTGCTTAACTTTATGTGACTAGTATATATCCTTTGACCCCTCCTGACCCTTCAGCATTGCCGTTTTCCGACACAGGTGTACATGGATCTGAACCCAGTATTCTAACAGAACAGAATATTGCCGTTCCACAACATACCTGTACAGAGACTTGAACACCACCCACAGAACGGCCAGAAGCACCGCCAGACCCAGGGCCACATAGATAGCTGTGGATTCAAGACAAATGTTCTGACTGTTGTGATGCTGTCATGATGGAGACAGTATTAGCTGTGTGCAGGACTCTGTACAAAGCCATCATAATGAAAACAGCATGTTGCATGGATGAATCTGTGTAATGCAGTAATGATGATTACAGTATCAGCGGTATGCAGGGCATAGCATAATGCGATCATGATGAATACAGCATAGTTGTATAGTGTGTGTGTGTATGTGTTGTGTGTATGTGTGTGTGTGTGTGTGTGTCTGCGTGCCTGCATGCATGTGTGTGTGCCTGCATGCATGCGTGCGTGCCTGCATGCATGCATGTGTGCGTGAATGCATGTGTGTGTGTGTGTGTGTGTGTGTGTGTGTGTGTGTGTGTGTGTGTGTGTGTGCATGCATGTGTATGTGTGTGTGTGCGCGCACTTGTGTCTTTGAGAGACAATCAGTGTGTGTATAAGAGTGAGAGAAAGAGAGGGGGAGAGACAGTGAGAGAGACAGAAAGAGAGCGAGCGAGAGAAAGAGAGAGAGAGTGTGTGTGTGTAAGGTAGGGTAAGGTAAGGTAAGGTAAGGTAAGGTAGGTAAGGTAAGGTAAGGTAAGGTAAGGTAAGGTAAGTAAGGTAAGGTAAGGTAAGGTAAGGTAAGGTAAGGTAGGGTAAGGTAAGGTAAGGTAATGTTGTTTATAGCCCAGCCGACTGCAAAGGAGGGCTGTCACCTCAATGAAGTCAACTCACAAGTTGTGTGTGTGTGTGTGTGTGTGTGTGTGTGTGTGTGTGTGTGTGTGTGTGTGTGTGTACATGTGTGTGTGTGTGTGCATGTGTGCATGCATGTATGTATACATGCATGAAAATACTGACATGTGTCCATGTAAGCCCTACAGGAAAGGTTGAAACTGACTCGAAATAAACAGGTCAATGGAAACATTCAGTACTGTGCCTGTAGTGTAAAGGTGGTCCTTCTTACTTTACACTCAGTACAGCCGTTTCTGATCAAAGAGTCTGGTATCCAAATCATTATTCCAAGGAGATTAAAGCTACAGCATGGACAGAGAAATATTTGGGGGAAAAAAATACTGATCTGAAAGGGATATTTCGAATCTCAGTTTAGTCAAATGTTGTTCAAGGAGATTGACAGTATCGTTATCATTAATATCATCATAATTATCACCATCACTATTGTTATGTATTATTGTTATTATCATTATCATCATTATGATAAATAGTATTATCATGAAGAAAAAGAAGGGTGCGCTCACGTGTGTTGGCGTCTGGTGGGCTGTTGAGCAAGGCAAAGCGGCACTCCATACTAACGTCACTGGTGTCGTCCATCAGCTGGATGTACACAGAGTACTCTCCCTTCTCCAGAAAATGGTGAGTCAGGTGTGCAGCGCTGTGTGAAACATCATCACCTGTGCTTCAACATCAGGCAGGGGCAACAAGAGAGCACCACGGATATGACAGAAATGGCATGCAGGCCAGCACATTTACTTCAACGGAAAGAGTCATGCGTCAAGGGGCGGCAGCATCTTGATGGGGGAGGGTGACCTTGCTCTGATTCCCTCACATCAGTCTGCATCTGGACTTGCTAGAACCCTAGCCTTCTTTGTGTGGGTAGGTGAACAGAGATCAAAATCCGTACACTGAAATCTGATCCTGTCCTCCATGTCTACGTTTGGAGTTTCGGAGGCTGGAAAATATGCTGTATACACTGATCTGTAAAACAGCAGCTGACATTAAAAAAAGCACTGAAAATTCAGCAGCCTTCAAGCATGTATCAATTCAATAGCAAAATAAAGTAACGCAAAAGAAATAAAAACAAAAACCGCTTGAGATGGGTGTACGCAAGACCTGAAATCTCTGCCTGAAGACTGCTCAACAGCTCTCTGAAAATGCAATCTGAAATCATAATTGTCAATACCTACATATGTCAGTAATGTATATGAATGTCAGCATGTTCTTTACATCGATCACAATGAACATAACATACATGACTATGTTAGAAAGAGGCTAATGACAACAACGTCAGGCAGCAAGTCAACAGTCACTGATGACAGACCAGTACCTTTCCTTACAGTTGCCAAGCACCATGAGGCTGCCTGATGTGGACACATAACTTGTCGTGACTCCCTGTACACGGCAATCCCACAGGGTACAATGCAATCCCACAGGGTACAAGGCAATCCCACAGGGTACAATGCAGTCCCACAGGGTACAATGCAGTCCCACAGGGTACAATGCAGTCCCACAGGGTACAATGCAATCCTACAGGGTACAATGCAATCCCACAGGGTACAATGCAAACCCACAGGGTACAAGGCAATCCCACAATGCTATCCCACAGGGTACAATGCAATCCCACAGGGTACAATGCAGTCCCACAGGATACAATGCAGTCCCACAGGGTACAATGCAGACAAACCAGAGAAGTCACCAGCTGTCGTGGCAAGGTAGTTAGCACCACACGCTAGGAAGTCGTGGGCCTGGATGCCATAAAAGCCATTCCTCTGTGGGGGGGGTTTCTGTCCTGATGGGCTCCTACCCAGAGTTGTGTGTTTGTCTCCGGCTCAAATGAGAGGACTGAACCACTCAGCTGACTTTCATTCACTTATTAATGGGCGTGTCGCTGAGAGCATTGCACGCTAAAATTTCCTGACTAACACTGCAGGTGTCTGTCTCTCAGGCCTGGTTGATGCCAGGATATGCTAGGAAAGTATGCATAGAGTTCCTCCCAGTCATGCAGTTTCAGACCAGAATGGAAACTTGTAGCATGATCCGTATCTTCATCGATCAGCATTATAAAAGAAAAAAGTCTCAAATTCTGTGGCTGTTACTGCCTTGTTCTCATGGTGAACTCAGTTTCGATTGCCTTTCTGCATGCATGGCCTTGATTTGAATCTGCTGGGATCACTGGTATCAGCAAATTCATAGGGTGTTGCTGGACAAATGTGGTGGCATCCTAATGAGGGAGAGAGCTAGCCCATGTCAGATCCGCAACCAAGCAATTATTGTCATCAGTATGGGGCATGGCAGGTGCTGTCCTGTGTACGCTGGATCAGAACAGGCACCGCTGAACACCACAGAATGATTCAGCTGCAGGGCAGGGTCTCCTCTCTTGAGTTCCCTTGTGACGGCTTGAAATTGACTGCTCCCTGTGGATTGCTGGTGTTGGAGCTGTAGCGGGATGGGTCTGGCTGTGGCTGTGGATCAGGGGTTGGAATAAGCCGCATAGGTACAGTGCCACTAAAGTGGGCAAAAAGATGGGACAGCAGAGAGAGAGAGAGAGAGAGAGGGAGAGAGAGAGAGAGAGAGAGGGAGAGAGAGAGGGAGAGACCCCAACCTGAAGAAACCTGGATGGACAACATAAAGCATGAAACTGCTACCTCAACTGTGTTGCCTATGACTGAGGACACAGAGATTACCGACTATCTGAGTTTCTGTTACCCCCCCCCCCCTCCCCCCCTTCCTCACCCCCACTCCTATGACTTGCTGACATGAGATGATGCTAAGATAAAATAAAATATCAAACTACATACATCATCAACACTGGAAAAAAGAGGAGGAAAAGAACAGTGATCTTTCCTGGAAGAACAAGCTACTACCATACCATGAATGAAGCTATACCTGCAAGAAGCTCTTCGATTACTTTGAGGTAGCTTCCCTCAACCGATAGTTGATGTCTATCGTAACCTGGCTCTTCTAAGATACCATAGAACAGGCCAATGAAGCTATACCTGCAAGATGGGGTAGGCTCTTCGATTAACCCTTTCAAGGCTCGAAACCTAACAGGCCACCTTGAGTCCATCAACACCGTGCAGTTGATGTCTATCGTAGTCACGGGCACAAGGTCACACTGAAATCGACATTATGGACTCTGAGAGGAAGCAACGTTTCAACTCTTACTACTTCATACTGTGACATGATAAAGAAGTGACTTTTTTGTATTTTTTCATTAACTCTGTAATTGCAGGTAGTATCTACCCAATGTATATAATAAGGAGATCCTGATACATTCTTGGTTTCTTGCTAAAAACCAAATACATTCTCACTTTCAGGCAAGTCGTTCATTATTACACGAGGGTCTTGCCATGGTGCTTTTAAGAGGCTAAGAATATATTTCAGTTGTTTTCTTCTTTTTTTTTTTCATTAAAAAAAAAAATTTCTGATCATCTCATAAAAAGCCACTGGTCTTGAGATTTAATTTTTCTCTCTCTTTTTCTCTCCATCTTATTTCATTTTTCTTTTTTTTTTTTCTTTTTTAAAGAAAATAGATGAGACTGAGGACAATGATATAAGGAGATCCCTACTAGCCAAAAAAAACAAAAACAAAAAAGAATAAAAACTATACTCTCCGTTACTTATCACAGTATTCACAAACCTCTTCACATGTTTTGGTTTCCTTTTGTCATGATCATGCTATTGTAGGTAGGCTCAGCGATTGTGACTATGGTGACTATGTTGTGCAAAAAACAAACAAA
>JADBJO010009340.1:57500-84807 GCA_016801955.1 Conus betulinus
TCAATGAATAACTGAGAGCTCAAAAATTGAAAAAAAAACAATAAATCTGGGCCCTAGTATACTTTATAAAAGCAGTGTTTTACACACTGGACATTAAATTGTAATGGACACAGGGGAGGAACAAATTCATATTTGACAGGTACTGTTGCTATTGCTGTCAATGCAACTGCCTGTAACAGCTGGTATGACTAATGCTGTCCATTCCCATCATCGCCGTTACCTCTTCTTTACCACTAGCACTGAGAAACATGTGGTTTTAAGTGTGAAAACAACATCACATGATATTATCAAGTCAGTCAAACACCTTTTCAGATCAAGCTTTTCACTACCGACCGCGGATACATCCAGGGCAGAAGGATCATGGGAAAAGATGTGAACCCAGTTCTAAATATATGCATGTCAGCAAAAGATCTTTTATATACGATTTTTTTAAAATAGAAAACTGAACTGAAAATTCAATAAACCAAAATCAAAACTGAAAGAATCATACATCATAGATAGATAGCATGTCAAACTGCAAGATTTTGAAAATTACAATTAAGCCAAGGGAGGAGAAAAGTTAATAAACAGAAACTCCTATCTAACATACAGTCAAATAACTGTGCATTTTGGACCCAGAAGCCTTGCGACAGTGGTTAGCATCACAGACACATGGCTAGCAGCTCTCAGGTTCAAAACTGTCTAAACTACTTTCACTGTTTTCTTTACCAGGGATTCTTTGCTTCAGCTGGCTTATACTGTCACTGAGTGAGCCTATACAACAGACTACAAAAAACAAATAACCAGGTCTATACACACTAGGGTTATGAAACAACTAAGGTATCTTCAAGCACTGATAAAATTTCAAAGTGAACAATCCAGGTATCTGTATCTTTTGTTTTGTTTTAGTTTGTTTTTTTGTATAGACAGAACAATCCAGTCAGTCATGTAGTTTCAGACTAGAATGGAGCTCCATAGCATCATCACTATTATCTGAATCCTCACTTAGAAATACAGAAAAAAAAAAGTATAAAATTCTGTGGCCCTATTAAGCTGTGCTTTCATGGTCACCTCAGCTGCTTCCATGGCTGTTGTGAGTTTTTGTATCAAGATTACAACAAAACATCGGATGACTTACGTGGATTGTCAATCAATGCCATTGGAGAATTACTGGATCAACAGTGGTAGCAGAAACAACACAAGACTGTTGTGTTGTTGAAAGATTCATTAAGACTGATGCTAGAGTTAGAAGTTCATGGGGACTATCGCTGGTGTTGACAAACTCAGGATTGTTGATGAAGTTGACAGATTTATGGGAACTTTGTGCTGACAGATCCATGGGAATTGTTGTTAGTGTTGACAGATTCATGACTGTTGTTGGTACTGAGAGACTTATGAGGATCGTTGAAGGTGTTGACAGATTCATGATGACTGTTGGTGTTGACAGACTGATGACTGTTGTTGGTGCTGACAGATTTATGGTGACTGTTGGGGTTGACAGATTCATAATGACTGTTGTTGGTGTAGACAGTTTCATGACAAATGTTGTTGGTGCTGACATTTCCACAAAGACAGTTGTTCGTGTTGACTGATTCTTGAGAACTGTTGTTAGTATTGATGAATTCCTGAGGACTGTTGTTAGTATTGACAGATTCATGAAAACTGTCGTAAGTATTGACAAAAGGAAATGTCTCCACTGAGAGTGTGATCAATGTATGGCACAGTCTCCCACAGTCTGTAGTGATATCTGACACAGGCAACAGACGTCTTTGTTCAAATGATGCCTCTATGCCAACTGGGAATGACTCCCCCTCCCCCCTTCTCCCCACCATGTACAATCCAGGATGTTTCCTGAAGCCTTGCTGGTTTGGGGCTGTCTTTACACCACATATACCAAGTCAGGTTTCTGTCTGAAAGGTGTACAGCCTCTGCAGGCCTCAAGTATCTAACCAGTTCATGATCAAAATATTCTCAAATCGATCAGATACTAACAGTTTCCTGGTGTTGGGGGTGACAAGAAGCCTGCGCGTGGCTGGGTGTAGATGGGTCAGAAAGAACAGCGTGTGAATAATAATGCCACTGACAGCACACAGGACAGAACAGAAAAAACAACAGATTAAAACAAATCACTATGCTAATTCAAATGCAGATGTGCATAAACAGTCAGATTCACGCTAGTCCCATGACAGACATATAAATCATGCCTACATACACAGCCATGTGCAGTAGGCGCTGCAACTCAACTGTCTGATCCATGGCGCAACACCATATTGCTTTAAACGCCCATAATGTTATAGGTCGCCCTATGAGACGAAAAGCACTGATGTTGACATCATCAGCAATGTAGGAGCACATCACGATTAAACTGTATGTTTGACTCAAAATATGCTGGACACAACATGTTAGGCTCCTAATTGTTATCTTATTTGCTAATAATTACATCTGACTTCAACTGCTTCTAGCTCTCTACACAGACTGACCACTCTTTCACTCTGTGTGTGTGTGTGTGTGTGTGTGTGTGTGCGTGCGTGCGTGCATGTGCATGTGTGTGTGTGTGTGTGTGTGTGTGTGTGTGTGTGTGTGTGTGTGTGTGCTCGCGCGCGTGTTCGTATTTGTGAGAGCGCGGGTCGGCGCGGGTGCTGCGAGTGCAGTGTGTGTGTGTGTGTGTGTGTGGGGGGGGGGGGGGGGGGGGGGGGGCGTGCGTGGGTATATGGTTTTTCTCTTTCGTTTGCATGTTATCTGGACCGCCTGACTGATTAAGTTCACAGTCACAGAAACGAAGTAACAAAGTGAAACAAGGCATCAAAACAAACTTGCAAACAGAGGTATAAACAATCGAGCAAAACAGGTTTCAGGTGGTTTTAAAGCAAAATTATAAACGCTACAAGCAACAAACGTACGATCATATAACCATGAGCTGCCAGTTTTCTCTAAGTTACTCTGAATGACATACCTGCAACGAACCAAATCCGCAAAAAAAGTTTTCTTCCTTCTATGTCAGCCATCTTGTGTCTCGAGTCAAGAGGCTGTCATGTGATAATTTGCATTTGAACTTTCACCCCACTCAACGAGGCCGAATCCCTTTCACACAAGATATCGCCTGAGGGACAGTCTGAACTTTAATTTATAAGCATCATGTCCCAAAAAGAGGTGCCAGTCGAGAAATGCCTCGAGCGCTACGACTACATTTTTCAGAAAGACATTCTAAAGTAAGTTGACGCAAACCAAACTGAAGCAAGCCGATAGAAAGCAGACAGCTACTGTATGCTGGCCTGCACAGACACACAAAAGAGTTACGTGTCAAAGGTCGTTTACTGGAAAATACAGTTTGATTCTCGGTTTTGCCAACTCATGTTTGATTACGTACATTGTGTGTGTTTTTTTTATTGGCTTTGAGTTATTTGTATCCCGCTTTAGAAAACAAGAACTAAAAACCGTATTTCTGCTGCGGGAACAGCCCCCCCCCCCCCCCCCTCTCTCTCTCTCTCTCTCTCTCTCTCTCACTGCATATGGATACATACATTCAACACACACCCAGTCTCACATGTGCACTCAGTCTGTCAGTCTGTCTGGCTCCTCTCTCTCTCTCTCTCTCTCTCTCTCTCTCTCTCTCTGTGTGTGTGTGTGTGCATTGGCATTGTGCCTTTAAATCAATTAATCATATTTTTTTTTACATTTTGTTTAACCCAAAGGTCACAAGACTGTAATTTCTTTCTCATCTTGAGGACTAGTCTCTTTTCAATTCACTTGCATGTCTACCTCATATAGTATCTTTTCTTTTACATTTTTTTTCCCTTCATTGTCTCATCTTTCCTGTCTGCATCCTCATGCAATTTCATTAAACCATGCAAAAAGTATACAGTGAGCAAACTTGTCTGGGTATGCATTTAAGAGCATGCATGTGTTTGTGTATGTGTACGTGTATATAGAGTGAACAAATATATGTGTGTGTGTGTGTGTGTGTGTGTGTGTGTGTGTGTGTGTGTTGTCAACAGAGACAAGGTTGCTTTCATAACTGGCGGAGGCTCCGGCATATGCTTCACAATAGCTGAAATATTTATGAGGTGAGTTGACATGCCATTAGACAGACTTCTGGTTACATCAGTGACAGAATGTGTAGCTGTCACTGTCTAATTTCATGCATAATTTGAAATGTATTTACATATTGATCTGAAATTAAACAATTGAAGTTATTCAATTGTGTTATATGTCTGTTGCACACTGATCATATGCAGCCCCAAAAGTTGAAAGATCACTGTGGACAGGAGTTGAATAACCTGCTGTATAGTGTACATGTTCCTGTATGCTGCATATGTTGCTGCTTAAGTCTAATTTAGATTATGGAACAATTCCAGCCCATACATGACAGACAAACACATTCTTACTCTTGTTTTGATGTGATATCTACAATGGGTTGTTTTGCATTGTACAGTTGGTCAGAGTATAATAATATGTTTGAATAGCTGCAGTAGGCGAGTGGTTAGAATATGTTCTGAATTCCCAGTCTGAGGTGGTGGATTCAACCCCCTGATCTGCCAGCTTGAGAGAACAGCGCTTGGTGACGCTGGATGCGTCTGATCTGCCAGGTTAGCGCATGTCAGTCTGCCAGGTGGGATAATGATGCATGATGGGTCTGATCTGCTAAGTCAGTGCATTTTGATCTGCCAGGCGGGGAAAAAAAAACGGTGCACAGTAATGTGTCATGTGTCTGATATGCGGGTCAGCGCATGTCAATCTGCCAGGTGGGGTAATGGTACATTATAATGCTAGGTGGGAGAATATGATGTGGTATGTGTCTGATCTGCCGCATCACGCATGTTGGCCTGCCAGGGTGGGGGATTGATGCACAGGGATGCTAGATGTGTCTGATTTGCCACATCTCCGTCAGCAAACCAGCTCCAAAAATTAAGCAGTATGAAAATGGTACATCACACACATAATGTTCTTCAGATCAGTAAAAAAACGAAATCACATCAATACATCACAAAATGCTCAGTTCAAAAGTTTAACAAAAAAGACTACATAAAATTTACATTGAAAAATACAAACTGTTTTTGAGGATGTTCAGAAAACTTATAATAGAAAAATAAAGAACAAGAATTACCAATGTTTTGGTTATAGACTGTCTTCTGTTAGTTGTCTGGCACATGAATAGAAATGACATTCAAAAGTTTAAAAAAATTACTAAAAGAGACAACCTAGACATACATTAGAATCTAAATAACAGCACTGATTATACATGAATGTGGAGTGTTACCAGTGTGCATCCATTTTGATGAAGTTTGAGAAAGTAATGAGGTGCGGATGATAAGTTTATGTGGTGAAGTTGAACTAGGCATGCTTTTAATGCTTTTTTTTTTTTTTTAATGCAACTTCTGATTTCATACAATGCATAGTTTTAGGTAGGGAGTTCTGCTACCATAGGGCAGTGAGAGAAAAAGTTAATTGTACAGATGTTTTCGTGCCTGTATCTTTGGAATGCATAAATTGAGGGAATCTGGGATGAATGGAGGAGTACAATACTGAGAGAGGAGATAGGCAGTGTCTGTCTATGAAATTCTGTGAAGGACTCTTGAGCAGCAGGTAACTATTATTTACGAAGTTGGTCAGTTTGTTCAGGCGCCCCTCGATCTATGGATGCTATGATGTGTCACTTCCTGCTACATGTGACTATAGTGAAAGCAAATTTTGGAAGGTTGACAGGGCCTGGCTGTTCAGTTAATTTTTAAGCCATGTCATCAATGTGACATCAGACTCTTCGCAGTTTGTCCCATTCTGTTTGTAAGAATCAGAATATAACCAGTGGTTATGAACAGTTGTATTACTTAATTTATCAGAATCCTTAAAAAACATGTACACAACCCAAAACCCAAAACACTGTAAGCTTAACACCCCCCCCCCCCCCCCCCTCCCCCAAGAAGTAGAATATTGGCAATAGATACATCTTTTGATTTTGCAGACATGGCTGTGATACTGTGATCTTGGGTCGGAAGATGGATCGCTTGCAGCAGTCGGCACAGACCCTTAGGCAGACTACAGGTCGGCGCTGTCTGCCAGTCCAGATGGATGTCCGACAGGTACCCTGTAGGCACTTGATCCTCCCTCACCTTCCTGATGCATGAGTAGAAATGACATGAAGAGCTTTTGTCCTTTTTGTGTTTAAGTATATCAATGTTTCATCTTTTTTGTTTTTTTTTTTTTTTTCTGAAAAAGAAACAATTGCCAAGGAATTAAACTGACAATTAATCAGTTGGAGATCAAGCCCATCCAGAAATGACCCACACAGTTGGCTGAACAGCCTTTTTATATGAAAGAAGAAGTATACCCGGCCAATCAGTATGAAATCATAACATGCCTGCATGCACACACACACACACACACACACACACACACACACACACACACACACACACACACACACACACACACAAACATGCAAGTGCAGACATATATGTACACACATGCACACATGTATGCATGCACGGACACACATACAGAACACTCACACACACACACACACACACACACACACACACCACACACCACACCACACCACACCACACCACACCACACCACACCAGAATGAATCCTGAAGAGGTATGTTTATAAATCCATGCTTCGTACGACAGGCTTGTCTGCTGCTACAATGTTTTTAGGTTATTTGAAAATTATCTAATTGTTAAGCAAATCTGTCACTGTTTGAGTCTGTTCATCTGATGTATGTGTTAACAGTCTGTGGGTAACTACAAGGGTATGCTATTCAGTAGCACACACACTGTATGATACTCACAAATTGGACAGTCTTGTCAGCAGCATCAACAGACATGTTTTGTATTTTTTTTACTACACTGGTTTATATTTGGGGAATACATTTTGGGCAGATTGGCACTAAAGGGTGTGATAACAGTATGGGAACATATACGTGCCTGTCTTTTGTTTTTCCAGCCAAAGATGATACTTGCTGCTGTGGACGCAGCCCTGAACGAGTTTGGCAAGATTGATTACCTCATAAATGGTAACGCTCCTGAAATTACTTCTTTGTTTGATGAAATTGGCAACCTTGTAAATAGTTAAACTGCTGGTATATTTCTGTGTTAGGCAAGCTCTTCAGTGGCAAGACTGCTGGTATCGTTCCTGTGTTTTGGCTATGTTAAAGACTCTGGTATGCGTTCTGCTGTTTTTGTAGGTGGAGCATATAATCTTCTTGTAGCTCGTTTTTTTTTTTTTTTTTTTTTACTTGATCAGTGAGAATAGATGCAATATTTCTGTATTATTGAATGACATAGTGGCATTCATTTCCGTTGATCTGATGCTTGTATTGTCTGAAAAATAACTGTATGATATCTGAGGCTCTTGTGTGAAGGAAATAAGAAAAATATTTCCAGGCATGTGGCAGGAAACTGTAAAATCTTATCAGTGAAAGAATTCAGTGATAAGCTTATTGTGTTATTTTACTGTTACTCAGGAGCATTTCAGACAATTTATTTGTTAATGTTCAGTGTTTGTAGTTGTCTGAACTGCATGGTCCCCACAGAGTTGATCCTTCAATGGAGCTAGGTCTGACCGTGCTGCGTTTTGTGAATTATTGTTCAGTGTGTTGTGGGAGATGTTCTGCTGTCAATGGCGATATGTGATTGGGCATCTCTCTGAAGATTGATCTGCTGTACTGACTGTCATCTGTTGTTGTGTCATGTTGAAGGTGCTGCGGGGAACTTCCTGTGTGCTCTTGACAGAATGTCTTTCAACGCCTTCAAGACTGTCATGGAAATTGATGCCATCGGAACCTTCAACGTCAGCAAAGTGGTCTTTGACAAGTATATGAAGGTAAATGTCAGGCATTATATGCGCATAAAGATGAGATTTTAACAATAAATGAAGGAAAGCTACAGTGTTTACCAATACATTAAAGTTAAATCCATGAGTGCTACATGCAAGTGAAGACCAGGTGTCCTAAATCTGACCCAGTATTAAATGCACATCAGAAAGGTCAGGGGTTAAAATAACAGAGCCCAAGATCAGGTATAAAATCTACATGAAGATAAAAACAAGTGTAAAAAGTACATGAAGATGAAAATTAGTGTACAATGTACAGAAAAGTGTAGACTGGAGTATAATTTACAATAAATTAAAAACCAGTGTAATGTAATATAGGGAAAAAAGAAACGGTGAACAAAGAACATGAATATGAAAACTAGTATGTACTTGGAAGTAAAGACAAGTGTATACTGTGCATGAAGGTGGAAACCAGTGTACATTGTACAGTAATATGAAAAAAGTATTGTATAATGTACATAAAGGTAGAGAGTAGTTTATAATACTCAACAGATAAAGACTGGTGTATAATGCACTTGAGAGTAAAGGCTTTGAATAATGTACAGGAATGTTAAGACCTGTGCACAATGTACATAAAGGTAAAGACCAGTGCATGTTGTATGTAAAGGGAAAAAGAAAAGCTTGCTTATAATGTACATGAAGGTAATGACTCGTGCATAATGAACATGAAGGTAAAAACCAGAGTGTATGGAAATGAAGACAGTGTATAATGCACATAAAGGTAAAGGCTCATGAATAATGTGTATGAAGGTAAAGACCAGTGTATGCTACACATGAAGATAAAATGAGTGTATAATGTGCATGAAGGTAAAGGCCATTGTGTAAAATGCATAAGGTTAAAGGCTAGTGTTCAACATGCATAACAGTAAAGACCAGTGAATAATGTTCATAAAGGTAAAGACTAGGAAGTAACACACATAATGGTGAAAAAACAGTGTCTGATGCATATGAAGGTAAAGCCTAAATGTATATTATGTACATGAAGGTTAGGCCAGTGCGCAACATACATTATGGTAAAGACCAGTGTATTCTTTCTTTCTTTCTGCGTACGTAGGCTGATGTTCCTGCAGACACTGCCTGTATAGACAGGCAGTGGAGTTTTGTGTGTATGACCGTTTTTCATCCCGCCATCAAGGCAGCCATACTCAGACCAGTGTATAATGTACATAAAAGTAAAGACCAGTATGTAACATATATAATGGTAAAAACCAGTGTCTAATATACATGAAGGTAAAAGCTGGTGTATAATGTACATGAAGGGAAAAGCCAGTGCATAACATACACAAGGGTAAAGGCCAGTGTTAAACACACCTGAATGTAAAGATCAGGTGCTATACTGCTCAACTTCCCACTCTCTTCATTAACTGATGTGCAAGCCACTGATAGAATGATTCGTTATGACATATAGAATGATTCGTTATGACATATAGAATGATTCGTTATGACATACAAAGGCTGACCGGCATGTTGCGTCAAAGCGTAGGACAGACAATTGTTTTATGTTTTATCCATGAAACCCTCTTCCCAAATGTTTTTGGTTATTCAGTTATTCATTTATTTAGCTGTAACCCTTGTGCACCTTGGCATCAGTGCTCAGAGATGTGATGTAGTGTATATGGATCAGTCAGGATGCAGTGATGCAAAAGAAAAAAAAAAATCCAAAACTTACTGACTGTTCAAACTTCAAACTCAAACACATGACCTGTTACAGGAGTACTTAGTATAATTCTTCTAATCAAGGAATACCCAGTTTTCATGCTTCTTGCATTAGAAAAGTTAACCATGAAACTGTCACTTTGACAACAGGTACAGGAAAGCAGCCAGTCACTGTGATTCAGGGCTTGTCATGTGTGGCTCCTTGGAAGTCCCAGTTGAAAGCTACAAAAGAATCGCATGGTGGTTTGATTTGTTTTTAACCATGGTTGAGTCTCATCCACTGCACCAGGATGTGTGTTATGGGGCTGGACAGGGCTTGGTGATGGGCAGGGGCTCTGGGCTGTTGGCACTAAAGAAATGCACACCGGAAGTCATTCATATTCTCTGGAGTTGGTGCAATTTCCTATAAGGAAGATTGAAAAGGGAAGACTTGAACTGCCTGGCCAAGGTTTGCTCACCTATTGAGTGTGTTTGGGATTGTTGCTGAAGTTCCCTGAGCACTAAAGCCTGGGTAGATCAGGAAGTGAAGCATGGGATACAACTGGCAGTTGTCACAGACAGACACAAACAGAATGTCATAGCATCATTTCCTTTGTCCTTTTCAATTGACATGGTGTTTGTGTCTAAAACTGTGTATTTCTGCTGATCATTAGCTGAACAAGATAGAAGCCTGTGATTGTGTCGTGAGTCTGTCATCCCCTTTCTCCTGCTTGTTAGAGAAACAGAAAGAGCCTTCTCTTACATAATTATTGATATCAGGCTGTTCTGGTCATTGGAGGTACATGTTGTAGCAAGTTCTTTATCCCATGTTTCTCCTGGCCAGCAGAGGAACATGGTGGAGGCCTTTGATTGTGTAGCCACACTCTCATGCCCTGCGTCTCCTGGTTACTAATAGAATGTTGTGTAGGTCTCCACTAATGTAGCCAGTTCTTAATGCCCTGTTCGAATCATTAGGGGAATGTGGTGGGGGCCACTAATTGTATAGCTGTAGTCATACATGCCCTGCTGCTCTGGTTGTTAGAGAGATGTAGGGGAACTCTCAAACTGTGCAACCAGCCCCTCTTGCTCAGCATCTCCTCATCATTAAAAGGATGTGAGAGAGACCCCTGCTGAACTGTAGAGTTTTGATCCAGCGGAATAAGGGAAGGGAAAAGTGGGAGGGAAAAGAAAGAGGAGGGACTGATGAACACAGGAATGTGTATGAATACTTGTTTTTTTTTAATTTTGCTGTTGCTGGTTGTTGCTTTATTTCATTATCTGTGTGTTGGTTGTGTTCATTCTTTGTGTGTTGCTTGTTTTCATTGTTTGTGTGTTGGTTGTGTTCATTCTTTGTGTGTTGCTTGTTTTCATTGTGTGTTGCTTGTGTTCATTCTTTGTGTTGGTTGTGTTTGGAAGGACCATGGGGGTGTGATGATCAACATCACGGCCACTCTCCATTTCCGAGGAACATCTTTACAGGCTCACGCTGGATCAGCTAAAGCTGCCATTGGTGAGCTGTCCTGTCAGAAAAATAGGTGCAGGTTTACGCTTTGTTTTGCTTGTGTTGCATTGAAGTTTTGAACAGAGCAAAGATTTGATTGCTTTACTATTAACCACTGTCTTGCACTCATTTCAGCTGTCCTAGATCATACAGCTCTAATTATATCTTCTGTTCTGCCCTGTTCTGTTTTATAGCCTGATCTCCCTTTCTCTCTAGTGGTATGAACTCCAAGCAGGCCACTAGGCCCCCCCCCCCTTCCCCTCTCCCCCACAGTCCACCCCCAGCTCCCACATGTACAGCAACTCTGGCTCTCCCATTACACCGCCTCAACATCGACAGTTGGTAGGCAGCATCAGTTTCAGGTCACCGTGAACCAACTCGCCAGAGAGAACACTGCACTGTAGCCGCATCATTTTAGTCTCAGTTCATGCATTTTAGTTCTTGAGCCGAAGGTTTTTATCTCCCCATATTGTGATTTAAGTAACATGTAGGTTTCTTCCTGGCGCACTGTATACATGTTAGGAAGACTTCAGCTGGCATGCTGTCATTGTCATGACTCTGCTTTCCACTGACAGAGGCCATGACCCGACACATGGCGGTGGAATGGGGTCAGCACGGGATTCGTGTCATGTGTGTCGCTCCAGGCCCCATCGCTGACACTGAAGGCATGAGCAGACTGGGTGAGTATGCTATCATCATTACTATTGGTGTACTTATTAACTCACCAGTGTGTGTTGAGGTTACAGCAGGAACAGACATGCAAATTGGGATTTGCACAGTATTTTGGACATTGCCATTTTTATAATGTGTAGGATTTGAAATGTAAAATGACCATGTAAGTACATATAGGTGCCATTCTTTTATGAACATAGTCGATGGACATGACTGTAAACCTGTTAAAGTTTAGTTGAGCAGATGTTATCATTTCACACTAATGAACCCGTGGCAAGACTTTCTCTAATGTATTGTCAGTATGTTTCCTTCTTTGGGTGAAAATAATCACTTCTGGTGTTTTCAACCAAGATGTCATGTGTCATTAAGAGATTTTACACAGCAACATTTTCAGTTGAACAGTCATGAACTGAACAGCATTTGGTAATTTAAAAAAAAAAAAAAAAAAAAGTTACAGGTAAAAAGAAAAGAAAATTTGTGAAAACTTTTTGTTTGCACTCTCTTTTTCAGTTATCCCCCTCCTCACCATACCTCTATTCTTACACTGCACAGTCATTAGTCAGAAAACAAAAATAAACCATGTAGGAACTGTCAACCAACCTGTCTAGGATTCAAATTCCTAGGGTTTTTTTTTTTGGGGGGGGGCAGCAATTTCCTCCCTTTACTGCTAATGAACGGTATATGGTACTAGTGAAGTTAGATATATCCAACATGAGGTATAATTTCACAATCTGAAAATCAATAAGAAAATGAAATAACACCATAGAAACATATTACTGTCATTCCTGTTTTAATGTAAATCTACCTTTGATTAGCCGTCTAGCAGAACTGAGATGGCAGGGCCTCAGATAGTTGAGTAATGCTGTGGATTACTCTAACATGGACAGAAGTGTGACATAATTAAAAACATTACGTCATATTATGACAGGACCAAAGGTGATAGAGCTAATGCCACAGGTGCATGAACAACAAAAACTGTTCAAGTGAACACAGCAGCAATCTACTGGGAAACGGGGAAATGCCTGAGGGTGCCTGTGTCCTCTTTTGATGCTTGCTGGGTGTTCTCATGTCTCCATAAACCTCAAGATGCTGACACGGAATAGATTATCTTTAGTATGTGTATAAGCTCTTGTGTTGAGCTGGGAGAGATGGTACAGATGCACACACTGCCATGGGGAATCAAACGTGGGCACATTTGATTGAAAGTCCACCATTCCACCGTTCAGCTGTAGCACTCTACTGGATGAGGTACCCATCTTTGCTAATCATACCTTTAAAGGTGAAAATAGTTTTTGAGAAGACGAGTCGATGGACATGACTGCTGGCCAGTAGTTAGTGCGATAGTCAGTACTTAGAAGAGATGTGGATGGACTGGATTGTCTGCCCATGACACAGCCCCAGAGTGGACCCTTCCTGTACGTTGTGTGACCTCTCGGCAGGGGGCAAGATAAACGAAGAGGGCCTGGCTAGGGATAACTTTCTGCAGAACATTCCCATCCAGCGCATGGGCCAGCGTGTGGAGATTGCTGACATTGCCTGTATACGGTGACTAGGGGTGGTGAGCTGCTAACGGGCACCTCTATAATCGCTGACGGGGGCAACTGGCTCACCAGACCAAACGCAGCGCTGCAAGCCGCAAAGGCTAGGTTGTGAAGCACAGGTTAGTCTGTTTTACCTGCCCGTTAGTCTGTTTTACCTGCCCGTTAGTCTGTTTTACCTGCCCACTGAGTCTTGATTGTCTCTGATGAGTATGCTCAACCAGGAGCAGTATAGCATTCTTGTGGTGAGAGCCGGCAGACAGATTAGATCATCAGTGAGAGACTTTTTCATCATTGTGATGGGACGGGGCAGACACATCAGTCAACATTGATGGACTTTAGGATCTCTTTTCACAGCATGGTCAAATAGCATTGTCCACAGGGTGTTGTCAGTATCAGCACATCTAGATCATCCTGTCACAGCCTCTTTGTGAAGGGGGTCAGTGCTCTAATAAACAATCTTTGTGTAGTGGCAGTGTTCTGACCGACTTCAGTCTTCATGCTGGAGGCAGTATTCTAACACGTTTCAATCTTGGTGTGGGGACAGAGATTTGACAGATTTCAATCTTTGTGCAGGGTGCAGTGTTCTCACAGATATATCTGTGCAGGGGCATTATTCTGACATGCTTCAATCTTTGTGCAGAGGGCAATGTTTAAAAGACTTCAGTCTTTGTACAGTAGGCAGTCTTCTGACAAACTTCAATCTTTGTGCAGGGGGTAGTGTTCTTTACACATTTTAATCGTTGTGCAGGAAAAAAGTGTTCTAACAGACTCCATTCACTGTGCAGGATTCGGGTGGAGGCAGTTCTCTAACAGACTTAAGTCCTTGTGCAGAAGCCAGTGTTTCAAAAGACTTCAATCTTTGAGCATGATGGTGTTCTAACTGTCCTCAATCTATGTGCAGGAGGCGGGATTCTAAGTGGGGAGCGGAGGAAGATGTTTGAAGACAACATCCCTGTGCAGCGGGTGGGGAAGAGGCTGGACATTGCCGATATTTGTCTCTTCACCGTCACCCGTGGTGCCGACTTGCTGACCGGTACAACCATCATCGGCGACGGGGGAGCCATGTTGACTGACGACAACAGCATGATGAGAATGAACTTGGTGAAAGCTATGCTCTAAGAAAAAAAGAAACGTCATGTCCAGGTTGTGTTTTGAAATGACTGATAAGGAAAATAATCCTAAAAGCACATGTCTGTGATTCAAAATAGGAATTTGCAGACTGGGATCTAAGAATAACTGTTTATGGGCTTAAATGAACACTTTTGTTGATTAGCAGCATGTGTTCAGATTCAAGGAATGTGAACTCTTTTATCAGTCAGGAATTCTCCACAGGGCAGTACATATTGATATGAATTTCAGGGGACAAGAGAACTTGTCGTGTTCTATCCAGTTATAGTGCTGGCAAATAAAGCCTCAAGAAATTTATCAGAGTGAGAACAAAAGAAGTGTAAATGTAAGAATATTGACATGGCAAGACAATTGTAGTTTGTTGTTTCTGAATATAGGTCTTTTTACAGCTGTATCCAGAACAACTCAGGTCAGGTCAAAAAGTTTGCATGAAAGTCAGATTAATCTTTTATCTTCTCATGACAAAGCTTTAAGACAGTTTCTCAAAAAAATAAAGTTACAGAAACTCTGTACCTCAGTCACACAATAACTGACAGACAGAACAGCCTAAGCAACTGGAAAATGCTTGACTTTGGTCTGCTTGTGTCAATTGCACTGGCTGCAAAATTTGACTGATGGTGCTTTTTGCTTGTATTGATTACTTTGGTTGTGTCTTCTACCAATTTGCGAAGATAAGTGATTGCTCGCTCTTCGTTTTCATTGGCCTGAGTGTTGTTTATCTTGCCTGAGGAAAACCTAAGAGGTCAAAACGCATCACGTTTTTGTCTTGTGATTTGTTTATCCCTGTTATTTGTGGGATTTACTTTAAATTCCTTTAATTTGATGGTCTAATACAGCATCAGAGTTGACCATTTTCAAGATTGGCTAAAAATAGTCCTCTCTCACTGTCTTTGTACGCTGACAATACCTTTTACGTCATGACTTTTGGATGGCTGAAAGCTGCACTCTGAAAAAACATGAATGCAGGGTTCAAGACACCACAAGACACAAACAAAGAGACTACAGAACAGCCTTTTTCAAAAATCAGTCAAAGAGTAAAAATTAACTCATTCATCGTGGCATAGATACCACTGCTGATATGCTCAGAAAAGAAGCTCTGTTTGATGAAAAAAAAAAATGTGAGAACACTCAGACTGCTTGTGTCTTGTCTTGTTGGGGTTGAATGGTGGTTGATCAAACACTTTGCTCTCTGGGACAAAAGAATTACTGTTTTGTCAGATTTTTGTATCATTTTTGTGTTTCCTAAGTTGATGATAGAACACTTTGCTTTCTGGCCCCAAAGAAATCACTGTGTAAAATTTTTTTTTTTTTTCGGGGGGGGGGGGTTCGATGTTAAATAGGTGATGATAGAACACTTCACTTGTCTGGATCTGAAGAAAAGATCCTGTTTGCCAGCAAAAGTTCATGCCAAATGCAATCTCTAGCCAGGGAATTTCAAAGGTAATTTTGGAGGGATGGAGTGTGGGGGGGGAGGGGGGGGGGGATACAAAAATTTCCTCGCAGACACATCATTGTATTAGTTTCAAAGTGAAGTGACTGCAGGCGGAAACTGAACAGAAAGAAAACTTACTGTACCACAAATGAAAAGAGACAAACAAATTACAAGACAAAACACAACATATTTCAACCTCTTTAGTCTTCAGCTGCTAACCAACTAAAGTTTGTATTTAAGCCCATGAACAGTTATTGTTAGATCCCAAAGAGGTCAAAACACGTCTTTTGTCATTGTGCCATCAAGACTGGTGTGAACTTTATTTGTATCATATGCCAACTTGAATACAGAATCCGTAGGAGATAAATTGGACATATATCTTGTTTATTTGAGAATTTTTTTTTATATGCATTTTGAAAGTATATACTCTTTTTTCTTGATAACTGCTTTTACTGCCATTGAAAAGCAGGAACATTCATTACAAAGATCATTTTATTGCACTGAAGTACTTTATTTTAGTTATTAACCTTTTGAGTTAGAGACGTCGTTGCTTGTGAGATTAACTGAGATGACCAAACACATCACTGGGATACAGTGCAAATTCACAAAATAGATGAATGTACAAAATCTTGATATCATATCTTGATTTGGGAATACACAGAAAACTATATCGTTGAGAATTTTTTTGTATTCGCATTTTATCTGAAAAATTTACTCAAGGAATTCCTGCCAGATAATTACTCTGTGTGTGTGTGTGTGTGTGTGTGTTTCTGTGTGTGTGTGTGTGTGTGTGTGTTGTGTGTGTGTGTGTGTGTGTGTGTGTGTGCGAGTGAAACTGAAAGATCCACAAAAAAAACGGAATATTAGTTTTGTATTTTGTGATTTTTTTGTCAAATGTTGCACTATGGACCAGGCTGTTGCGATGCACTGCATCACACAATTTTCCATGAATGCAAATGAGATGGATAACTTATTCTGTCATTTATGGTTATACAATGAGACATTAGTTGCTACAACTCGGTCAGTTTGTGTGCTGTAAAGTCAATTTGTGTTGAAATTTCATAATTAAAATGGAAATTTGACTTGTATAGAGTTTTCTGTAAATACTTTGGCAATATGTTAAACAGACAGCATATTTTTTTGGTACGCACTTGTTTTTTCCATAAAAGAAGTATTATGAAGAATGTTGTGAGTGACTTCTGTTGATACAAATGTTGAGAATGATTATATAAAATTAATCAAGGATTTTGTTGTTTTTCTGTTTGTCTTATTGTCTGGTTATGATGCAGATCACTTAGACACATGCATAAATCCTCTACAGAAAAGGAAAACTGATTTTTAAAAAATCATTTTTTAAATCAATGTAATTCTTTTTCTTAGGTTTAGAAATCCCATTTTACAAATATTTTCCTGAACTTAGCAACTGTTTTGTTTGTCTCTTGCATTCTATACTTTGTTTATTAATTGCATATTTATTTTTCAAAACATGGAGGGGGGGGGGGGGGGGGGGGGGGGGGGGGTAGTGAACAATGTGGTCATCAAGGAGGCTGTTATCTAGGAAACAAGACATCTCATCCTAGGTTTGAACAGCGAGGGGTGGGATTTGCATTTACAGTAACTGTTGGATTTTACATATGTGAAGATTCCAATATTTGTAGAGGATGGAGACACAGTAAGTATTGCCCCATTGCCATGTGAAAATCTGTGTGGATACTCAGGCGACATTTAGGCTGGATTACAAATGACCACACTTTGAGATCTGTTTCTCTGCAGTGGTTGCAAAGGAAAAGAATGTTAGTGAGGCAGGAATGTCTTCCATTAACCCTATGTTGAGAAGGACAGCATTTGGAGACCATCCCATATGAAGATCACAAGAGCCAATATAGAGGAGGGAACTCCAAATACCAGTATGGATTAGGTTTCATTGTTATGACAAAATAAGAGTGAAATCTACCATCAGCACATGTGTGCCAGCATTCAGCTAAATGTTGTTACATTATTGTAGTAACAAAGTGAATGCTCAGCTCACACTACGACAGTAAAGCAATTGCACATAGGAAGAAAACTCCATTAAAGAAGAACTACGCCTTCTTCACCGAACCAAAACACACACACACACACACACACACACACACAGAAGCAGAACTCTAAATTCACAATCCTGCATGGTTTTCTGTGGTGGGAAAGCGTACTTGTGACTTCCAGCAGAAGTGCACAATGTCAAACACTGTAAAGGATTATCCAGTCCTGGACAGACCTGACGTCCCTGTGACACTCAACCCCAACAAGGCAACCGGACCAGATAGGATCTTTCCAAGAGAACTGAGAGATTTGGCTTCAGAGGTTTCACCAGTCCTGACTGTCAATTTCAAATCTACACATAACTTGTGCCAGACCACAAGCGACTGGAAGACTGCCTTTGTTTCACCCATCTTTGATAAAGACTAGCATCACAATCCCAGCAACCACAGACCAATCTTACTGACGAGATACCACGCAAGAGCTTTGTGCACATCCTCGTCAGCAAGGTCATGAACCACCAAGAGCAGAACAACATTCTTTCGCCAAAGCAGCATGGCTTCCAGCACACATGATATGTGAGATCCAACTCCTGGAATTTGTAGAAGTATTGTGGACGATCTTGAGTGCGGACTCCCTGCCAATATTGAGATGATTATTAACTTTGCGAAGGCTTTTGACAGGTCAACCACAATCTTCTGGTGCACAAATTGGTACACTACAGCATTGCGGGAAGAGGGGGGAGGAGGGAGAACCCAAGCTGTTGCTGTAGAGGGAAGCTGTTCTGACTCAGCGTGAAATCAGATGTTCACCAGGGCAGTGTCTTTAGCCCCTGTCTTTTCTTGCTGCATATCATCGACCCTTCCAGATAGAAGTGGCTCTCTTGCTAGGTTGTTCTCTGACAACACCATCCTCAACCACTTGACAGCTCAAGCATAGTATGATCAACAGCTCCAGGGGGATCTGCACACTTGAAACCGAGAGACTGAATGGGACATGCAGTACCATCCATACCAATGCAGCATTATGCATGTCAATGGGAGGCATCCACCAGCTACCCCAAGTACACACTCCATAATCAAGATCACTAAAACGTAAGCAACTTAAGCACTTTGGAGTCATTCTGCACGAAAAATGATAAATAGGACGCCCACGTTAGCAACATCTTGGCCAAAGCCAATAGTATATTGAGTGTCGTTAGAAGGACCCTGAAAGTAAAACAAAATATAAAAGGACAAGCCTTCATGTACATGACCAAAACGTGGTCAGCCATTGTACTTTTCTGTGCCTGTGCTTTTATACAAGTATTGATTCACAACCCTCTGAATGGAATACAGCTGACACAGCATGTCTTACTGTGTTTTATTGCATATAGCTCAAGCCCTGCATGAACAAAATCTGTAGAAACTCCACGGCTAATTTACAAATGGACTAAAGGAATTCGGATCCCACTGAGAGCAGAATACACTCGATCTTATGAGGAATGTGACATATCGTTGCTTTGTGGTATCCAGTCACAGATCATGTCCAGAGTTTTCCGCCCCTGTGCTTCTCTCCGCTTGATGGCATGCCAGACAAACAGCGGGCCAGCAGAACTGGCAGACTAGTTAACGTTGACAGCATGAGAGGATACCACGATTGATGCCATCATCCAGCACAGTATAATGATGATCCCAATACGCCTAACCCATCTGCCATTTGCGAAGCTGTCGGTGCAGTAAGCTTAATGGAGGGAATTGCCTCGATCAGTCGATTCCCCTAGTTTAGAATGAATGCATATAATTGCCACAGCTTCAGCATCAGGGCCCCACGAAACAAATATTTTGATTTGGCGGTTTAAACGCAAGACAAACATATCAATGTCTGATGCAGACAATTTGTGTGAATTTTGTGTTTAAAACTACTGATATTAGTTTCTTCCGATATTAGTTTCCATTCTGTTCTGTTTTTAAATTTCTGGGCATAAAGAGCAGATTCCACATTTTGCACACCAGCAATATGATAGATTGTTATCCACGTTTTTCATTGCCCACACCCATATTCAATGGGCAACATTATTACGCTCTACTAAACGAGATCCATCTTTTTTTTTTCTTTGTATTAGACTACTTGCCTGTTTTGCCTGTTTTTTTATTTTTTTCATATCAAATAATACATATCCAATCTCTTGAGTTTAAGCACGTTTATGTGTAGATTCTTTTCTGTTTGTAACCATGTTCTATCAGCTTTGTTGTTGTTTGTTTTTCCCTTGACATAACCCCCCCCCCCCCCCCCCCCCCCCCCCCCCCCCCCCCCCCCCCCCCCCCCCCATCTGTTATTGAGACATCCGTCTCCAGCTCAACTCTTTGGTCAGAAATATTCACTGGTTTGAAACTTCGTTCCATATCTTGGATTCACTTTGACAAATGTTTCATTGGTTGATCTGTCAGATTTGACTAATAGTAATATAGGTCTACGTTCTTCCCTCTGTGCGGATGCAGTTCTCCTCAGGACATACAGCACACATGTAGTCACACATGCTCGTTTAAACTGTGGCCTACCATTCACGCCATGAGAACAGAGAATACGATTTACGGAATTCACCCTCGGAGGCCTAAAATGTAAAAAGTTACTCGACACACAGTAAATGCGTTCATCGACTCTTACTCACTAGGCAGTATCTGTCACCTTGTACTGTTTTGTTTGCAAATTCATATTATTATTCTGGTGTGTGTGTGTGTGTGCGCGCGCGCGCGCGCGCGCGCGCGCGCGCGCGCGCGTGCGTGCGTACTTCAATTTTCAGCTCGTTTTTTCTTTGTCAGAACGTTTTTACTGAACCTCTCCTGTTAGTGTTGCGACTCGCTAGAGACACATTTGTACGCGAGAAGGAGAAGAAGACAAGAAGAAGTATTTTAAGGTTCTCTTTGAAATTTTCTAAGGGACATCACATATCGAACATCAAACGAATTTTTTTTTCATTGAGCATGTGGTGAGTGTGGGGAATAGTCTTCCCTGGTCTATAGTGACATCTCATTCAGCGACTACGAGTTTCAAATAACGCCCGGACACCCAGTGGACCTCCCTACAGTGTATAATCAAGGGTGTTTTCTGAAGCCTGGCCAATCTGAGACTTTTCCTGATGCCAATTTTACCAAGTTAGGTTTCAACGTGAATGGCGAAGAGCTCTTTGCAGGACTTAAGCACCTAACTAGTTCAAGTTCATGATTCCGTTAGGTCGATCTGACGTTAACACCTCTCTGGCTTTGGGTGAAAGAGAAGAAGAAAAGAAATCTGAGAGTGACTGTGTAAGCACTCGCAGCAAAGAGGAAAGGACAACAACAACAACACACACAAACACACACACGCGCGCGCGCGCGCGCGTGCGTGCGTGCGCATGCACGCACGCACGCTTACTTTTAAAATCGTGTGTATGTATTCGTGCATTCAGTCACATCTGGACTGATCCTGTGGTAGTCCGACGAGAACCGGTACTTTCAACGTGGTATGGCTGTTGGCTGTGGTAGTCGGTAACACACAGCCTTACAATGTTCGTAATGTTAATAAGATAGGTCAAGGCCACACGAACCGAAAATTAGATCCCGTACAGTGGTGGGTTGACATCAACTTTCAGTTGATGGTGTCCGTTCTGACTCACCATTATGATGCTGGAACACTTACCTTTTAATACTTGGCAATACTTGCACTTAAATTTGAAAACGTAATCGTGTAAGCAGACTATATCCCAGCTTCTCTCTCTCTCTCTGTCTCTCTCTCTCTCTGTGCGTGTGTGTGTGTGTGAATCTTTCTCCTTCACTCTCATGTAATCTGGCACATCTCACTGAGTATGTTCACAGTCAGAGCAATAAAGAAAGTGAAACAATAAATCGTTGAGGTAAGAACATAATGCAGTAAAAACCCGGGAGGTCTCAAAAGCATTTCAAGTGAAGTAATAAATTCTTTAAACCCGCTGAACTGCGATCATAACAACAACAAATGTCAGTTTGACCTCAAATCAGTCTGAATTATGTACCCTTAACAAACAAGTGTTGCGACTGTGTCGCTTATCTTGTGTTGTGTGTCATTTGGGTCATCAGGTAGTTACGTGACAATTTGCATGTACTTTTCACGCCACTGAACACCGCGGGGCCCTCCTGTCTGTACTATTAATTTCGAGAACTTTTACAGTCTTTGCTTTCATTCATAAACTCCATGGCTCAAGAACAGGTGCCAGTTGAGAAATGCCTCGACAGCTACGACTGCATTTTTCAGAGAGACACTTCAAAGTATGCCGACATGCATGAATGTTGCTGTATTTGTTGACTCTAAAGCTTGCCTACAGAGGCAGTCGATCTAACGCGAAAGACCGAGCGCTTAGAGACGATCACTGTAAAATAGTTCCTTACTGTTATTGTATGTCATCATTGAACATAATTTGTTATTGGTATTCCATTCCTCATAAAACACAAAGAGAGATGCATGTATAATCACACACACATAGGCCTACATATGGCCACACATGATCTGTGTGTGTGTGTGTGTGTGTGTGTGTGTGTGTGTGTGTTTGCTAATAGATAACACTCTCGAGTAAAGTTCCTTCCTCAGAGTAGGCAGTCGCCATTTTGTCAGCCCGGTTGAAATCCAAATGGTATCACGCTCTGACGTCATGCATGGGCAAGATGCTGTCAAAGTGGAAGAGGTGCACAATTTCTGTGCGAGCAGACGGTTATGGTTCTGGATGGATTGAAAAACGGATGGGCGACTCGATGCTCATATCAGCGTCAGATTGGATTATTATGAAAAGCAAGTTCCAAAATTTTTCCTGGGGAGGGGAAGAATACCAGCCAGACCCCTGTAAGATTTCAGCGATGTTTGCTAGTCGTCCGTGGGAACCCAGAATCTTGAAGGTGAATTTGTACTTAGCTTTCTTTTGTATCGTCTTTTTTAAATTTCTTTTTTCTTTCGTATGCTTCCCTTTCCCCTTTTCTCAGCCAGTCTTTCGAATGTCTTTTCTTGTCAAATTATATAGTCGGCACACGCACATACGCACACACGCGCGCGTGTGTGTGTGTATGTGTGTGTGTGTGTGAAATGAAGCAGTGGCTGGGGGGTGGGTTTTTTTTTTATTTTTTATTTTTATACATGTTTTGTTATTTGGGCGGAGAGACATCAAAATCACATTATCTGCGTTTAAAGCAAGACCTCGTATGTCGACAATACATTTTGAAAAGGACAAAAGCCGTCTGTGTGTATGGGGCAGTGTCTTTACAAACTTCAATCTTTTTGCAGGGGACTGTACTCTGACAAACTTCAATCTTTGTGTAGAGAACAATCTTCCAACAGACTTTGATCTGCGTGCAGGGGCAATATTCTGACTTTACTTGATTCTTTGTTCAGGGGCAGTAGGCAGCGTTTTAACACATTTCAATCTTTGTGCAAAGGCAGGAGGCTGTGTTCTAACACATTTTAATCTTTGTGCAGGGTCAGGAAGTAGTGTTCTAACATATTTCATTCTTTGTGCAGGGGCCGATGTTTTGATTTTGCTTCAATCTGTGTATAGGTATCAATGTTCCAACACACTTCAGTCTTGTTAAAAGGCATTGTTTTTACTGATTTCAATCATCGTGCGAGGGGGGGGGGGGGGGGGGGGGGGGGGGGGGGGGGGTTGACAGACTTCAATCTTTGTACAGGGGCCATTGTTCTGACAGATTTCAATCGTTATTCAACCGGAGTGTTCCAAGAGACCTGGATGTTTCTGTAGGGGTCAGTACTCTAACGGACATAAATCTTGTGTGCAGAGGCTGTCTTCTTACAGACTTCATTTTTGATGCAGTGGCCAACATTCTAACAGACGTCATTCTGAGTGCAGGGACGAAGCTGTTTGAAGCCAACATCCCTGTGCAACGGGTAGGGATCAAAGAGGCTGGACATTACTGATTTTTTGTCTGTTCACAGTCACCCATGGTGCCGACTTGCTGACCGATACAACCATCATCGGTGATGGGTGATCGGTGATCCATGTTGACCGACGACAACAGCATGATGAGAAATGAACAGGAAAAAGCTATGCTGTAAGAAATGAAGAGTCAGATCCAAGCGTACTTGGTTTTTAAATCGAAAATGAATCCTAAGTAACCATTTTCATGATTGAAAAGGAGGTCTTTGAGGAATGGAATTCAGTGCTATCTGTTCTGGGTTTGAATACAATTTTCAGATGATCGTCAGCCAATGTTGGAATCAATGAAAGGTGAGCTTTTATATCAGCCAAGAATTCTCTACAGTGGAGCTCGCATTAACGTGAATTCCAGGGAGCTGAATAAATAAAGTCGCAGAAATTTCGCCAGAGTTACAACAAATGAAAGTGAATGCGAGAACACTGACAAGGCAAGAATATCACATGATGCAGTCACCGGACATTTATATTTTCAACAACTCTATCCATAAAGACACACAAAATCGGGTCAAGAAGACCTTATCTTTACTTTCATACATTGACAAGGCTTTTTTCGACGATCATAATGATAAAGGTACAGAAACTAAACAAATCTATCACATTATCACAGTGCGTACAACCGTAAAACGCTGGACTTCGGATCTGCTGACATCGAGTACTTTGGTTGCGTAATTCATCTGACGGTGTTGTATCGATTAAATATAGTATAACTGACCGATGCCACTTTCTTCCAGTGTTAGCCTATATCAGAGTTGACTACTTTCAAGACTGGTTACGACTGTTCTTTTCCCCAACATTGTCTTTAACCGAGTCGCATTTGTTTCATCATGTTGAGTGGCCGATATCCTGCTCTTGACGATGCCTTGAGTTTAACTTTCAAACTTTCATTGATACTGTTGAGAACGTTAAATAAATTAAATAAAAGATTTTGTTGTTCTTCTGTTTGATTTATTGTCTGTTGACTGGGTGGATAATTTTGACATCTATGCATCAAACGTCAAGAAAGTAGAAAAGGGAAAACTATTTGCATTTACTTTTAAAATTATGCAACTATTCTTTTTTTTTTCCCCCTAAGCTTTGAAATTTAGATTTTGCAGATATTTTCCTGACTTCAGTAATTCTGATTCAGCAGATTTTTCTTCTGTCTCATGCGCTTTTCTACATGATTTCTTCAAACACACCAGCTGAGAACCCGTGGGGACGGTCATCAGGAAGGAGAACGTGCCAGCTGATTGTCCCGAGCACAGAGGGTCAGAGGTCATCTGACCACTCACTGCCAGAGAAGGTCGGAAAAGGAACAATGATCAAAAGAATGGCCACAGTCCCTAACTGTAATACATCATTACGGTACAAAGACCGACAGACCAGTCATCTGACCACTCACTGCCAGAGAAGGTCGGAAAAGGAACAACGATCAAAAGAATGACCACAGTCCTTAACTGCGATACATCATTACGGCACAAAGACCGACAGATCCAAACACTTTGTCATTTGTCTGTCCCTTTCCTCTGGGACCCCAATAACTCAACTTTTAATTCTCATTCTGTAAGACATCCAGCTAAGAGAGACAATACACGAAGTGATTAGAACTAGAAACCATCGGTTTAATCAGACACTCCAGACAAATAAAGTTAGGCGTGTACCTGAACCAGCACGGAGGCAAGAACGAAGAAATCCTCGCAGAAGAACAGGTAAAACTGACGGTCGCAATGGTAGTTACCCGAACTGAATGAAGCCACAATACGAGAAAAGAAACATAAAATTCACTTGCCCCCTTCCCCTATCCGTCTCCACCCCCCCCCCCCCACCCCACCCCCCACCCCCCCACCCCCCACCCCCCCCACCCCCATCCTCGCTTAGCGTTGTTAAAGTCTGAATTCTTTAGTAGAAAAAGACCTACATGATTATTTCAACACAAAAATGCATATTGAAGCCTGCGCAACATCAACTATATGCACAATCGTGCATTAAATCCTACATACCTTATAACTTCCATGTAAAGTGGGCCAGTCACATTACTGAACTTTGCAAGAGGGTTGGCTCCACCCTGGATCCATAAGAATGTCGCCGCGTCGCTTACATTCTACATGACCCTCGTCAGACTCTCCCTCATGTACAGTGCAGTGCAGTGCTGTGGCGAGACCTTACGCGAAGCGGAACATCGCCTAACTGGAGTGAATCCAACGACAGGCAAGGTAAGGTAATGTCGCTTGTAGCCCAGCCGACCGCAAAGGGCCATATCAGGCTGTCACTGTCTCGCCATCAGGTCTTGAAGCACCGGCTGCGTCACCGAAATGCTGGATGTTAACACCCCCCCCCCCCCCCCCCCACCCCCCCCTCCCCTTCCTAAAGGCTACAAAAAAAAAAAAAAAAAAAAAAACAGTTCAGACTTACTTCGCTGATGGTACAGTTCAGCTCAGTGGCTATTTTTTAACATATGGTCATCATCTAAAGGAAACAGAGAGATCACTGAGAATGTCAGACCTACTGTCTCTGGTTATTTTCTCTCACCTCTGTCCTCCACATTTTAGAATCTCCACACTCCACTAAGAATACTTCTGAAAATGCTTTTAAAAAATCACAACAGTCTGTAATATATGTGTCATATAAAACATGGTCGATGCTTTCAAAACAAGCAGTATTTCGTTTAGTTTGTTTTGCCTGTTGAAACTGAGCAGTGTAGTAGTATATGATGTGCTGTAGGGGTAGCCTGCGGGCAAATTCTTGCATTTCTACTGAACACCTTTCTAACTCAGTTGTCCAGACCAAGACAAACGGGTGAAACCAGTTACCTTTGCAAGACGCAGGACTCTTAATCCTCTTCAAATGAGCGGTCACCGTTCCACCAACGAGAACGGCATGAACAGTGCAAGAGTTCCTTCTTCACAGGAACACCCTTGTGGTGGAACTGCCTGACTGACGCCATTGTTCTGCAGTTGAGTGAGAGCACCCTCTCTTCAGTGTAGGGCAGACCAGGGGCTGTCACCCCCCCCCCCCCCCCCCCCCCACACACACACACACACACACACACCACACACACACACCTCTCTTCATTGATTTCACCTCCCCCTCCCCTCCCCTGCCCCAGCCACACACACATACCCTTGTCTTCCCACCGCCTCTCCTCCCACCTACAACTTCACCCTTTTTATATCAGTGTTATCATCAGATGATGAACTTGTAATTAAATCAGTTGCGAAATTCATCTAAAATACAATGTCATCATTTGATTGAGTGGTGGATGGTCGAGTCAGTCTTAAGGTGTGTGTGTGTGTGTGTGTGTTGTGTTTGTGTGTGTGTTTGTGTTTGTGTTTTAAACTTTACTGCATTACTCCTGTGCGTGAGGTGAGGACATAACGAAATGTTACGAATTTTATTTGTTTTTGTTAACTTGGATTTGATACACACTAGGAATGAAAGTGTACTATTTGTTTGCAGGAAGGAAGAGGGGGAAATGTTTTTTGTTCTGTTACCTCTCCCCCCCTTGTCAAAAGACCTCATTGGTAATGACAATAAACAAGTGTCTCTCTCTCAAACACACACACGCGCGCGCGTGCACGTAAGCACGCACGCACGCACGCACGCACGCACACACACACTGCATGAACGTGCACACACAAACACCGATTCTATCATAA